>JALBCR010000652.1:0-171573 GCA_030710515.1 Abscondita cerata
CTCTTCTTTGCTTAATTTGTTTTTGTACGATAATCAGCAACCAGTTGTTTTGTTAAATAATTGTTAAGTTCATCTATTTCGTATGATCCATGCGGGATATGGAGGACTTTAGCAGATTTTTAGCAGTATCACTATCTATATAGTATAATTTATCGTTGCCGTCGTTAATATTTCGAATAGAATTACACCCAAAAATCCGACCAGACCAATCACATGATTGTATTTTTCGTCTAATTCAATCGGTGGATAAAAATCATGCGAAGCTGTATTACCAACACCTTCCAAACTGAATGTTATCGACATTGTAACTGATTAATGATACGTGTGTATAGATATTTTATTTATTTATACAAAATTTGTATACATTTACGAATGTAGAAATTTAAGACATAAATGCCCGCAAATTACACTATTAAACTCCTGGTCCTTTTTGTAGTTGTAGTAGATCTCGCATCCCCGAAAGTACTTGATTAATTCAGATGGTGGTTTTACATTGCCGAAGCTGTCATAATACCATACTCTCGATCCTCGTTTCTTATAACACACCCAATGTGTTCCTGGTCCTCGAACACTATCTAGGTTTACAATCGCTGATTCGTTCACATCAGGCCCGTCTTTTGGTAAATTATCGCGCATAAATACATCTCTAAAGTATGGCGCATTTCTAGCTAACTTTCGCAAATCGACATCTGTTAACGCTCTTTCGGGAAGCTTTATTAGTTTTTGAACCGCGATGTGGCTTCAGATATAGTGCAGAACCGGTCTTTGTGTATGGTTTTAGATATAATGCAGAGCCGCGTTTTCCGTATGGCTTCAAGTATATGCCGCTACCTTTCTTCCCCAGGGCTATAGCTTCCATCGTGCGGTTATGTCGAGTAGCTTCTTCAGCACGCTGCTTTGCGTTTTTCGCATCGTTAACGGCTCTAGCTATTCCAGCGGCACCACCAGCGAGCGCTCCAGTTGCAGAAAGTCCGGCAAATAGTGGTATTAGAAATGGTAATATTCCACCACTTTTAGGGATTGGAATGATACGGCATTACTATGTTTCGTTTTCCACCAAAATGTCGAACAGCCAGCTTCGCTTGATCGTAGGCTTTTAATCATCGAGATAGGGTTACCGCCTCCGCCGCCGTTTACATAATTAGTTTTCGTATTATTCTTAATCATACGGTGAACTTTGTTGAACGACGCTCTCACTCTTCGTTTCTTTATTTTTCGCTTCATGGTTCTAGTTTTTGATTTATTCAAACCCATGCCTAATGACCGCTTAGCACGCATAGCCGCACTAACTGCTAGAGCAGCTGTTCTTTCACCCAAACTTGCGTCTTTTGACTTGAATCGCTCCCAAGCTTTTTGTTGGAGCAAATGATCAGCCCGATGTCTTGCAGCTAAATCGTTAGGGCTGGTATTGTAGCTGATATCGTGTGCTTTGCAGTGCGAATCTAGGGCATTAATACCAGCATCGCCCCTGGCCAACCGTTTTTGTAGCTTTGTGCCCGGTCCACAATATTGATACCCGGGCAGGTGTAATTCTACAGGAAGTTTGTTAATTAGACTGTTTATAACACCAGTTCCTTGTTTGCACTTCATTTTTTTACCCTTCTTTGATGCCAGCCTTTTGCTTGACAATTAGCATGCAAATATATTTATACAGACATCATAGAATATTTTTTTATCTTGTAGGCTTGATTAAAAATTATTTACTAGACAAATATGCATATATTTAAAAACAATACATGAAAAGAAATACATAAAAGCATCATCGATGCTTGGTTTCTAGCGCATATTTTCCGCTACACACGACATAAAAAACTAGGACGGCGATATAAAACTTCCATTAAACATAATACATTGTGCGAATTAATATTACATTCAATGTTTAACAGTTTTTCATACGCGTCATAAACACTCCAGCCATCATCGTCGTAGTTGGATTGATCCAATGTTTTCTTCTTTCCTGCTCGATTGCAACACGCTTGATTACATGGTTGTAGAACGCTTCCAGGTTGTGTGATTGCATTAACTCAACCGATAATTAATTATTTCTCTCAAACCAAACATGCAATCCACATCCCACTTGTTTAGAACGCAATTTTTATAATCACGGGTTAAAGTGATTGTGTTTACAAAACCATTATCACTACAGGCGTTCCAACCAATCAAATCGGGATGATATTCTGTAGTGTAAACGATTTTCACATCGCGAGATATGTCAGAAGTTTTACTTATGCACTCTATGGGTCCATCATTAACATCTACAAACTCCTGTCTAAACTCTTCGCCGACGGAGTTGCAGAAAAAGTCGTTCATGAGATGATTGCGGAGCCCCATTAGCTTCTTCCATTCGTCAATGGTTAGCAGGACATTGTTTTTTTCTCGATCGTTGTAATGCGCATTGTGTGGGCCACTTGCGCTGCATACACCATTATACTCTGGGCTGTTCCAAATTCTAATTACCGGTGTAAGTTGCAGATAAGTACTGTACCCGATTTCTATATTTTTCCCTCATCGTCATAGTCTAGCTTATAGCAGGTCGCGTTCACCAGCTTCTCGTTCGAAGCGTTGTTGAAATTGAGAAGCCTCGACTCGTTGGCTATGTCGTATTCCGTGGCAAAAGACCACGAAGACGACGACGACGAATTCGAATCCACCGGAGCGTTTTGCTGCTGTTGACTCCTGTGTTTAACGTATCCATTGATTTTTCTGTTCAACACCGCCACCACAAAAACCCAATCGTCGTAGACGGGGAATCCAAATTTAATGGAACGGAGCGCGATTTTGCACGCTGAATAAAATTTTTATATCACAACTTATTTTATCGCACATAACACTAAGAACAACCGAAATCACCTCCACGAAGACTCGAAAGAAACTAATGACCGCTTCATTTTATTTTATCACAAGCGTGATCCGTAATTTACACCGCACATATATAATTAGGGAACACCTGGGCTTTCAAACAACTAGAGAGAGATAAACAGGTTAGAAAAAGACGCAATTTCAGGATCCAACTTGTTTAGCTGTCTAGTTCATCTTAATGAAATCCACCCGTTGCAATCTATGCATTTATAATTAACCAACACCTGCACATCGAGAGAGAGAGAAGCTTGGTTAGAAAAAGGACATAATTCCCTGTTCCAACTTGTTCGGTAATCTCGAGTGCGGCTTAATTAAACCCACCCGCGACGCGGGGCGGTGTCGACGATTTGTAATTATAGACGGCCATCTTGCATATCATTATCAAATATATCATAATTCTAATCAAAATCACCACCTTAACAACGCTCCACCCCTACCGGGGCGGCGAATTATCCAATCATCGCACTCATATGAACAAGTACTCGAAAAGACGACCACGCCCCACAATTCTAATCAAAAATCGCCGCCTTAACTGCGCTCCACCCCTACCGGGGGCGGCGAATTATCCAATCATCGCACTCATATGAACAAGTACTCGAAAAGATGGCCACCCTCAATGGCCGAGTCCCACTATCAGCCATCTTACTTCATCAAGGGGGCGGCGAAAAGGGTTGCAACAATTACACCCCACAAGTACCGAGTAATTAAAAATGTAGCAAGTACCGAGAGTAATCGAAAAAGCACTACATATACATCGTTTACACCCGCAAGCACACATGCATCGGCCATCTTACTTCATCAAGGGGGCGGTGAAAAGGGTTGCACCAATTACACCCCACAAGTACCGAGAGTAATTAAAAATGCAGCAAGCACCGAGTAATTGAAAAAGCACTACATGTACATCGTCTACACCCCGCAAGCGCACATGCATCAGCCATCTTACTTCATCAAGGGGGCGGTGAAAAGGGTTGCACCAATTACACCCCACAAGTACCGAGAGTAATTAAAAAGTAGCAAGCACCGAGAGTAATTGAAAAAGCACTACATGTACATCATCCACACCCGCAAGCGCACATGCATCAGCCATCTTACTTCATCAAGGAGGCGGTGAAAGCAGGGTTGCACCAATTACACCCCACAAGTACCGAGAGTAATTAAAAAGCAAGCAAACACCGAGTAATTGAAAAAGCACTACATGTACATCGGCTACACCCGCAAGCGCGCGCAATTACGCTAAGTACGCCGTGTACTGCATAGTCAGAGAAGTAATTGCAAAATGTACTAGTTATTGCTGCTGAATGCCCCCATCTATACTACTGACGTCTGTAAAGAAATTTAGAAAAAATTACGAGATAATTATGGAAAAGCTAAACAATTAAGAAAAAAGGTGGTAAAGGTCAAATGGAGCATTAAGCGTGAACAGGTGTCGCATCAATCAAACCCATACCATCTGGATGTATTTTTCTTCATGGTTGCCCAGCAACAAAAAAAAATGAAATTTGAAAACCAAGCCCCAATAAAAATAAAACTTAAAAAAATTTCACCATCACTAGATATCTATTATGTTCTCCACTTTTTATTAGAAACGCCCTGTATAATAATAACAAGTACTTACCTTAAACACACCATGCTTCTCTTTTGCTCCAACAGTTTTACGAAACAGGCCTTTCTTTAGTAATAGCGTTCCTTATGGTTTGCAACAGGGAATTGAATTTTATACGTGTCATTCGGAAATAATTAAAGAACTTTTTTCATGGTTTATTAAGTCCGAAAATATATGTACACATTTTCCAAACACATTTCTTTCTTTACAGATTTCTTTAATCCACATTCGTTTTGTTTTTTTTTTGTTTCTGAAAATTCTCTTCTTCTAAAACAATGGCTAGTTCTTTACTGTTCGAAGTCATATTAGCAACTGACTTTTAAACTCTTCAGGTGATGCAGATAATACCTCCTTCAAGAGCTTGACCAGAAAGTTTTAATGTTGTTTTTCCTCATCCATGTGTGTACAGGGTCATTGGTAGTCGATGGTAGGTTGACGTTTATGGAGAACGGGGCATAGGAGTAATCTAAAAATTTAGCTACTGCCATATATAGACACGACCTATCTTTCTAAAATGATTTCATTTTGGCGGTGTTGCCGCTTCTATTCAAAAGTAGTAACAACTTAGTTAAGTTTAAATAAAACACCCTGTATATTATTCAATATTTAGAATTACAATTTCTTATTGATATTTTTTTTTTTATAGTTCCTTATACCTACTACACCGGTTTTAGAGATAATAATTAGTTTAGGTTATTTTCTTTCAAAATATGATCCCACTAAAATTTAAATTTAGCTACCTAAGTACATTTATTTTATCTTATACAGGGCGGTTTAAAATTAATGATTTTGACATGACATACAAAAAAGGTCAAAACTTTATTTTTTCAAATGAGACACCCTGTATATTACTTAAAATTCGATAGACAATTAAAATGCTTTCAAGTTGATATAGCATAGTAGTATAGTTAATTTGTCAACTTTTCGAAATAATTGCAATAATGATTAAAAATCACATTGTCTTCACATAATTTGCATTAGTTAGCTATGGAACGCCATGTAATTTGACAATTGCTCAATTATTTACTGTGTTTGACAGACGTCAAAGTTTTGAGATTGTAAATGTGATTTACTACTTAATACTTATTCAAAAACAAATTACAATTAGGCGAAATGATTACTTGCATGAAGTTTTGATGAATCTATTTATTCTTCATGGAGAATGTGACAAAATTGTGGCAAGAATATGTAGGAAAGTCTTTCTTTCTTTCGTTCACTGGCTGCAAATAAGGATACATTTTATTAAATTTCTTACATGTTCTGCCAATTTTGTTGTCCACGAGTCCACTCCGTACTATTATTTCAACCTTTATTGTAATTTTACTATGTAAGTGTTCTTCTTGTTTTTTGGTTTTTTTTTTTCAGGTGTTGTATTTAAAAAATAAAGTTTTTTACCTTTTTGTATGTCACGCCAAAATCATTAATTTTAAACCACCCTGTATAAGATAAAATAAATTTATTTAAGTAGCTGTTAAATACAAGGCTTTTTGTAAACTGCATCTAAAATTTCAGCCTTATATGGGTTCAAATAGCAGCTAAATTTAAAATTTTGTTGGAATCATATTTTGAAAAAAAATAACGTAAAATAATTATTATCTCGAAAACCAGTGTAGATAGGTATAGGGAACTATTCAGAAAATAATATCAGTAAAAAATTGCGATTCTAAATATTGAATAATATACAGGGTGTTTTATTTAAAATTAACAAGTTACTACTTTTGAGTAGAAGCGTCAACACCGCCAAAATGTATGGCAGTAGCAAAATTTTCAGATTACTCCTATGCCCCGTTTTTGGTAAACGTCTAACCTACCATCGACTATCAATGACCCTGTATATTTAATAAAACAATCCGTAGAGCGTTGTCCGTTCCGTCCGTACCGTCTGTCGGATACCGTTATACGTGCGCGTACTTTAATACGGATTAAAGAAAGAAATCAATAATGTTCATTTTGATTACTTAACTCTAAATGCTTCAACGATTCAACAAAAAACAAAACGGGTCTTATTATTTTGCAGCTATTAAATCTGCTTTGTCATTATAAACATACCACATCAATAATGAATACACGGTAGGTACTTCTATAAATATTTCTAGGCGTCCACCTTTTACTCATTTGTTAGAGAAGATCAAACTATGTTTGACCTAGAAGTTTAACTATTACGAAGTACCAGCCTTTTGTCCCACCTTAAAGGAAATATTTTATATAAATATATATCAGTGGCGTGCGATGAGTTTTTTAAAGATCTTTAAACAAAAAAACACAGGAAAATTAAATTTTATTTAGAAATTAAATCAATCCGTCTCGTTTTCTTAGAAAATTCCCAATTACATGGTCATAAAACTTCGGTGTACTGCCGAGTAAGTTCAAATGCGTTTCTTCTATTGATAACAAAGCTAAAGGCGATAACCTGTCTTGACAGGTTGAATTCCTACCGTATGTTTTTATTCATTTAAGGGTTGAGAATGTCCTTTCAACAGAAGCAGTATTGTAGGGAATCACGATTATCAAAGCACATACATAGCCTTATACACTTCAGGCATTGCGTCTTGAAAATCATTATTTTTTAGGTGACTAAAAATTTCAAAAAGTTCTTGACTTGACGGATACTATAAAGTCCGTAGTTCGTTTACAAGACGTACAAAGTCAAAAAAATCAGAACAATTTGTTTTCAAAGAATGAAGCAACTTATTTGGAAATTGATTTTTATTTTTGGCAAATTTTCTATAATTTAATAATTCAATAAATTCCAGAGAATTTAGTTTTGCAAAGCGAATGGTTATTTGTAATGAAATAGTGTCAATAACTTCACAAAACAACCTTTTGAAATAGATAAGGACTGAGAGCGAAAAAACATTAACATTGAAAAACTTGCATAACTTTTATACCATATAATTTTTTTACAAAATTTTGATATAGTAGGCTTTGAAATAGTTGTCAGAATATGTCGTCAAATTTTTATTTTTATTTGAGTCAAATTGTGTTCACAATGGCAAAAGTAGTGGAAGTACATAGATTAATCATTAAAAAATTTGTTGAGGATCCACAATGGTCAGTCGTTCGCATTGCAAAGGAGGCAAAAGTTTGCAGGCAAGTGGCAGCAAAAGTCATCAAGCGGTACAAGAAAGACTTTACCATAACACTGAAACCCGGAAGTGGACGACTAGAGGGTTTTCATTCACCAAAAAAGGTGCAAAAGGCAATATCTGCGATGGTTAAGAATCCGATGATATCGAACCGGAAATTAGCTGCAAAAGTCGACTTGTCGGAAAAGACAATTCGAAAAATTAAAAAAAAGAGTGGATTTAAGTCCTACAAAGTTCAAACAACTCCAGATCGTAATGCGGAGAAAAACATTGAATCCAAGAAAACGAGCCAGAAAGTTGAAAGCTGATTTTTTCCAAAACGTCAATGTTGCGTAATGGACGATGAGACTTACGTCCTCGCCGATTTTTCTCAACTACCTGGTCAAGAGTTTTAAGTTTCATGTGGACGAGGAAATGTTCCTAAGAAGTTTAGAACTAAAATAAAGTCCAAGTTTCCAAAAAATATTTCGTTTGGCAGGCGATTTGTAGCTGCGGTAAAAGAAGCCAATCTTTCATAACAAATGGAACAATTAACTCCGATATTTACACGAAGGAGTGTCTCCAAAAAAGATTGCGGCCTTTTCTGAGTAAACATAAGGTATCCACATTTTTTTGGCCGGATTTAGCTTCGTGCCATTACAGTAAGCAGACAAAAAAATGATACGAAGAGAATCATGTCGATTTTGTACCCAGGGAGGCTAACCCACCAAATTGCCCTGAGCTTCGCCCAATCGAGCGGTACTGGGCTTTTGTGAAAAGAAGCTTGAAGCAGACAAAAAAGGCTACAAAATCGATTGAAAGTTTTAGAAAAATGTGGACCGTAGCGACCAAGAAAGTGTCGAGCACCACCATAAAAGCCATGATGGAGACCATTCCCGACAAGCTCAAAATTTTTTATGACGATAAGTCTGATTGATTTTTTGTTTTTTCTTAATTTTTATATAATAAATAACCTATCCAAAATTAAATTTTTTTTGAAAATTTATTTAGCGGTTTAAAAGTTATGCAAGTTTTTCAATGTTAATGTTTTTTGCCCTCAGTCCTTATTTAAATCTTTTTTCACCCCAAGAATTTTTTGGGGAATACCAACTTGTTCTACAGTTTTTTTAAATGTGGTTGCAAATTCATCTCTAAAATTTAATATTTGTGACTTTGTTTTGTTTATTTGGTTGATGCAGTAATTTATTTTTAAAACATTTTTCTGAAGAATATTGTATCAATAGTCAGTAAATGAAAATATGTAGACGAAATACTGATTTAAAGTCAGTCAAAAAATTTAGAAAACTCCCAGCAGAAACTATAGTATCTTTGCCCCAAATTTCAGAATAATTATCTTAAAAAATGTTCCCTGTAATGAAAAACGGTGTTAATCAATCGAGAATGATATGTCCACCTAGTAGGACCAACTTCATTTTCTAAAGCGTTAGTTCGTTTGGTAAAATGTGAAAAAAAAGTAGCCATACCACTAATACTAAAAAAAAATTTGCATTCTTTAATATGTTGAGCGGACTGTGCGAGAACTAAATTTAACAAGTGAGTGCAACAATGAATAAAAAGTGCTTTAGGGTACACCTATCGGACTTTGCCTTGAGTACCATTAAGTAGTGGGGGTACCCGTCCGCTAGCCTCGTTTGAAGGGCCTGCAATTTATATAAGTGAGCTGCGGACGGGTACTTCCACTCTGTTATTATCAGTCATCTTTGCCGATCAACCGCCGCTTAAATCTGCAAATCCAAGAAATCTTTCCTGAGTTTCGCCAACCTTTGACACATATCGGACAACAGTGGACAATTGTGAATGATTAGAACCATCAGATGTTTTGTCCAAGAGTATAGAAAAAAATAAACTCTCTTCTATTTCTTTTTTAATAGACGACAAAACACTGATACTAAAGGATTCTATAATATTATTTTGAATATGATTTGAAATACCAGAAAAAACAGAAACTTTTTGTAAATAAACCGCAAATTTTTAGTCATATTAGCAACCAAATTTAAAAGATCGATGTAATTTCTACGATTGGAGCTTTCGTTTTCTTTGTTGTGGCCTTATATAATATCAATAAGTGGTTTTATGATTTCACTCTGCTTTGAAACCTTTTTGTTGTGTTGAATAATATCCAATCTGCGTTGCTCATCTAATGCACAATCAATTCTGCTTTTGAATTTTTCTGGCAATTGTCACTTATCTGTATTTTTTATTTGTAAATTATGTGATTTATTAATATTACTCCTTTAATGGGCTTCTTTATCAAGAATGAGTGAGAAAACAACAAAACTCGTTTATTTCATGAGCATCGACGTTTCGGCAACCAAAGGTGTTGCCTTCTTTAGTTATCTAATTATTTGGAAATTCGAGGTTAGGAAATGATTGCCCGACACGTGTGACTCTTTAGCAAATTTGTATTTAAACTTTAAACATTCATTATTTGAAAATTATCTTTGTTTATTACAATGCTTAATTAAAATACAAACAGACAAATTTAAATTATTCCTCCGTCCTAATTTATTAAACTCTTCAATAAAATTGCATTATTGATGGTTAACAGTCGTTTATTACTAAATAGAGAATGTCACTATCTTATAACAATCGTTTAAAAACACATGCTTCAGTGATATAATACCGGCATAAGTAATAAACTTGCTGAAAAGTATACTTAACACGAGTTATTCAAAGGGATTTAAGACGCTACATAATTTTGATCAAACAAATTTATTCTGTCTCTAACAAGCAAATCATTCAGTAAACTAAAGTGGGCGGCAACATTTTTATTAAGAGGATTAGATTACAAATTTTAAGGTCAAAGTTCCTTCGCAGGTTACTTTGTACCATTTGACTCTCCTCCAACAGTTTTTGTCACACAGTGTTCATCGTGAGCATAGACTTTGAGCATATCTTCCTGTGCAATAACAGTTAATCTGCCTTGATAAATATTCAGTTCAAATTCAACTAATAACGAAATAATGTAATTTTCGTTGTTAATTCCAAATATTTATGAAACTCAAGATTGCTTTTAATTCTAATCGTCAGTGAAAGTTAGTTATATATTGTCGACAAACTTATAGCTTAAAATTTATAATTAATCCTCAAACCAGCGTAGGTCCTGTTTACGTAAAGGATTTGCGTGGATTTTCTGTGGGATGTATTGTTAACCCACACCAATGCCCACACGAATTTCGCTATTAAAAAATTAATGTCCTCGCGTAAATACAGTTTAATTTCGATTTTTTAAATGATAGTTCTCAATTTTTTTCTTCTGTGATATTACAAAGAGTCAAAATTATTTGTGAATGTATTTCATGTTTTATATTTATACCATAGATTTGATTTGCTTGTATTTATTTAGAAACGAACGTGTCCTTTTTATCCGAAGCGAAGCGGAGGGAAGCAAAAAACAAGAGCTAAAATCTAATATTTTTCCTTTGTATAATACCAGTGACTATATATCCTAAACTTTCAATCGCTTTAATTGGGGACCAATACCTATAGATGTTGTATGCATATTTACGGAACCTTTGTTATATATTTCAATAATTAAATACACCAATAAACGAATTAAAATGGTTTTTAAATAAATTTCAATGTTTATTAAATGCTTTATGGTTACGCCACTGTAAGTGGCGATGCGACTCTTATTGGTTCCACGACATCTATAGGTATTAGTCCCCAATTAAAGCGGTTGAAAGTCTAGGATATATAGTCACTGATAATACTATTGATTAGAAAATTACGATAATACTCTACTTTTTTGTGACAGAAAAAACGATGATTTAATATTGAAAAAACATTATTATTTCAATTAAGTCTGAAAATTATTTATGTGAACTGGTAGGGTGTTGTACATATACTAGGTGTCCCATTTTAATCAATTAACGCAATTAATTTCTGAATTTGACATTTTCAGAAAATATGTTTGAGACAAAGTTATTCGGTTTGGAGGAGGACATCTGATAATGACTTTGACCCTTAACTTCACCTTGAAGGGTTTTTAAGGTCAACTCGGTTTTTTTAAATAGGAACCCCTATATTTCACACCGGATTTAGAAAGAGCGGAAAATTGTACTTTTGAAATAATATTTTTGTGACCTCTATAAGGTTTATTTGAGGTCCAATAAATAAAACAGAGTGGTAGCTATTTACCTGAGTTTCTAACGGTTGTAAAAATGCCTTTAAAAGAAAGGTCATCATTAAACATGACAACGACCTTAACCATGTTGACCTTCAGCTCATTTTAAAGATCATTTAAAGGTCATAGTAGATTTTTTAATTCTAAATTTAATTTTAACATCGGATTCAAGAAAAAAAAAACTTTCCGTTAAAATGTGACGACGACATTGACCTTCAAATCAATTTCCATGGTTATTTGAAGATAGTATTTTTTTAGTTTCAAGCTCACGAATTGAAGCTTACTAAGACCATACTTCCAAACCTATACCTATAAACTCCAATCTCACAAATTTTCATTTCCAGATTAAAATCGAGTTGCAGTTTGACATTACCCAATACTCACCGCGAGGAGGTTGCTTGTTCGGATTTTAAGTATCACTTAACCCTGAAAAGGGCTGGTTTTGTATAAACTTTTTAATTCATGAGATGTTCAAATGTTGCACCATTTACTTGTTGACAAAGACGTAAAATTTTCCGTTCTTTCTAAATCCGGTGTGAAAATATGAGTTCCTATTTAAAAAAACCGAGTTGACCTTAAAAAAACCTTTAAGGTGAAGTCGAAGATTAATTTCAAGAACATCATCAAATGTCCCCCTCCAAACCCAATAACTCTTCTTTCATACATATTTTCTCAAAAAGTTAATTGGGTGAATTAATTAAAATGAGACACCTGGTAGCTGTGCATATAGCAACAATTATACGTGCGTTGCTAAGGAAACCTTTATAGTTATTTACGTAACATGTACGGAAACAGATTCTTTCGGGAATGAGTGCCCATTTGGCACGAATTTCCGAACTTACTATGCTTTTACGCAGAATTTTCGTATGCGATTGCATTTTCAAATCTCTATTATTCTGATATGTAAATCACAAAATTTAATTAGTAAGCTGTGGCTATACGCATATGCACATAATGTATACATTTGTCATCTAACATCTAGTTAACCTATTTAATTGTCAAACTTTTATTTAAAGGTTTGCATTGTTTTACAACATTTACAACCAATAAAATGTGCGTAAATTGCATTCTAGATAACGAACAATGTAAGTAAAATTAACAACGCAACGTTGCGTGTTATGCTTCTGTATAAGTTTTACTTGGCTTTATCGACACACGTGTGTTTCAAGCATTAAAGCTGTCGTTTAGATAGCGCTATGCACTTTAAACGCACACATGTCGTTACAATTAACTGTTGGCATTTTTCTTAGTTTATACTATTCATACGTGTCAAGGTTTTACACGAGATGTCGTAAGACACACATTTTGCTTATGTTCATTGCTCCACGAGAGTTTAAAAGACCAACCGCCGTCTTGTACAGTTGTATACCGCACTTAAGTATACACCTCTGATGAGCTCATAATAAGAGCGAAATGCGGCATCAGGTGTTCTTTCGTTGCGTGTTATGCTTCTGTACAAGTTCTACTTGGTTTTATCGACACACGTGTGTTTCAAGCATTAAAGCTGTCGCTTATATAGCGCTATGCACTTTAAACGCACACATGTCGTTACAATTAACTGTTGGCATTTTTCTTAGTTTAAATTATTTTATTTATGACATTAAGAAACGACCATAAATACTAAAACAGGGTACCATATGTTAGAGTCAGTTATTCCCTTTTGAGTCATCATAAGTCATTACTTATAAAAACCTATGGTTTTATCAAAAAATTAATTTTTTGTTTGTATTAAAACTAGACAACGTTAAAACGTTTTTATTAGGTTTATTGAAACTAACACATGTTTATTTTATAAACTTTTTATGCACTGAATTACAACATGGTTATTAAGCTTGTTTACATAGCAATAAGGTTATTGAAATTTACATATTTACGTTATTATTACTTGATTTTAAAAAGTAATTGAATCTAATACTTCTTATTTCTTCAATCAGAAATATTTTTACAGTATTAGATACATAAACCTAAAAGTGTAAAACATTTTATTGTGGTAATGATTGACGCTCAAAATTTTCATCATTTTCTTCTTCCGAACTAAAACTAAAGTCAGATTCATCGCTATCTTCACCAACATGTAATTATTTCTTCGATGTCATCCATTACCTTTACAAATATTCTTGTTCTACCTTTTCAACGTGTGCATAAATATATGACCATTCTTTGAAATTTTTTCTTCTACAATTCTTTTTACATGGTTTAATTTAAATGCTGTGTTATGTGCAGCCACATGATTTTTATTGAAACCCATATTTTTTTCTATGGGGTTTAGTTCAGGATGATACGGAGGAAGCCTAAGAACAACATTACCGTACTGAGCCAAAGAGTGTCTAATACATATGTTTTGGTTTAATGGCTTATTGCTTTGAATCTTTAGTTTTGTTTTTGTATCTTTTAAATTATAGCAAATTTCTCGTTCTGACAACCACCGTTTCATATCTACTTTATTCCATGCAGATGTAGGATTAGCTTCCACTCCTACATTATGATATGAAGCATTGTCAAAGACTAAACTGATTTTCTTTTAATATTTGGAATTAACTTTTCTTTTAACTAACGTATATAATTTTTATTACTCAAGTCGTTTTGATAATCACCTGTTTTCTGGCCTGATTTAAATATTAATAACCCATTTGGAACAAATCCATTTTTTCCACCGGCATGAAGAATAATGAGGCGCTGTCCTTTAGCAACTGGTTCTTATTTGTACTTCTGTAGTTTTTGCAAAAAATCAATACGTGTCTGGCGAATTTTTTCCATTAAAACTTTTCGATTGTCTTCTGTTTTTTCCTATCCAAATCCTATCTTGTGCACCACCTTGCTGAATGACCCAAGTTTTCCAGAGAAGTTAATATTTTCTTCGATTTATATAGCTTGAAACACAGCTTTCATGGTAGGCCTCTGCTTATGATTAGTAGCATGCCTGTAAATTATGGATCAAATGGTTCAACCGTTTACGGGTTTTCTTTTTTAACATTCTTCTTTGGAGAAGTGAATTTACTGCCTTCTGGTTTACTTTTCTCTTCTGCAGCAATTCGTTTTACATTGCTTAGGGCAACCCTCTCTTGAACACTACGTAAGGGTAGTATTGGTTCTCCACGCTTTCGTGATTAATAAATTTAAAAACATTATATATTATTTCTCGCCCTTGACTGTGAATGTTTTTTTTTGCCGGAGCTCATTTTACAGTAATAACAGTAATTAAAAGGTGCAAACTATACAAAAATCGACAAACAAATAGCAATCGGTAACCTTTAAACAAAATAGTATTATATTCGGTAAAAATTACTTTTATTTCCTTACTTGAAACATTGAGTAAAAAGTTTTTTAAGAGGCGTAACCTAATGTTAAATATCGTGCCTTATGGAGAACCCCCACCTCTAATAAAAATTAAAACTGTATTTTGGCGACGCCGTCTTATAAAATGCGAACTACAAATTCCACCGTCGCAAAACTGGATTTAGCCTTAATAAAATGTTATCAGCAACGGTATCAGGTTTTTATGATTTATCGGCAGCCAGTTTACGTTGTAAATAAATGGAATGATTGTAAATATTAATTTTTATTTCAAAAGTGGACCAGAAAATTAACAATTAACATAATTCATCAAATATTGTTACAACCGGTGCCCTTATAAACTGATTAACACAAGATATAACATCATATAATACGTTATCATAAAAACTACGTCGTTTTTTAAGTAAATCAAAGTTCAAAGAAAAAAGTATTTGAAAATCCTCATTTTTTGGAAATCAACTAATACGAGTATATATTAAACAATAAAAATTTTATATTATTCTTAAAACTTTGCATCAAACTAAACAAACAAATTTATAAAACAAATTTATTTCAAACTTTGTTAAATCTGCAGCACATTAAAAATAGGCCAAATTTTATGAAATTACCGAAAACTAGTTACAATCTTCTCCTGAACGATCAAAACTTTTTGTATATAAATTTCGAAAATTGTAATTTTAACAAGTAAAACCACGCGACCAAGTCGAGGTCAATCGGTTAAACACACTCAAAAAATTAATTAAATTAAATACAACCTATGATAAAACATTATTTTTGTGTATTTCTATGTAATTGTGGTTATTATTTACATAAACAGTTTATTTGCTTCGGACCCAGTTGAAAAAGAAGAATCTGCTAATTTTTTTTTGAATCGAGAAGGACGTCCTTGGTTGTAATTCGCAAGTTAAATCTAAGATGAAAAAATAGCATATTTTCACTGATAAAAGATATGCTGAGTCAATTGTATTCAATTTCAAATAATCTTTTTAAAATTTTATTTCTTATTAATTACACACAACTTTTAGTACATTGTAATCTAGTAACTGTAAACAACAAATAAGTTGTTATACAACTGTTAAAACCGTAGCAACGATTATTTTTAAGCGCTGCTTAAGTTTAAGTTGTGTTGTTGCAAATGGCCATTTGTGTTTAATATGTAAAATTGACTGAATACGTATAGTAAATCATTTTGTATTCGTTGTTTTACAAATGTTATTAGTAAAAATATTGCTGCTATTAGTGGTTTTACAATTGATCTTATTGGGCCAAATTAACGTTTAACTTTGTTGTGTCATAAAAAAATCGACCCCTTGCAATAAAATTTTTGACTATTTACGTAAACCATTACTGTAAATTGAAAATGTATTTAATTGATTTATTTTAAAAGTTAAGTAACATTTAGTAGGAATTTCGATGTCGTTTTACTATTACATATGGATTATAGATACAAATTCTAACCAATACTATTATTAATATTGTGGTTTGTGGTGTACAATGTCAAAATGAATTCTACCAAATTATACTTAATTTTTAAAATGAATTATCAAAATGAAAACACTTTTTAATTAAAGTAATGATTTTTTATAGAATTTTTTGTTCTTACATTTTAATTTAAATTGCCCGTTTTTTTATGCATACAATCAAAATAATTACTGATCAACCAATCAAAATGGACTTCACGCCTAATAGAGAGCAAGTTTTTGTTTTCAAGATAGTCATCTGCAATAATTATTGCTTAATGCTCAGACTAAATATAAATACCTAGACGACAAACGCTATATTTGCTGTATACCGAAAGATGAAGTTGGAATACTAGAAAGAGAACACTGAAGAACGACAGTTGTCATGTATTTAAGGTTAACAGTGACAAACGCGATCATGAATTTAACCTTTTCATATGCTGAATTGAAGTAGTTTTTGTTATTTTTTTATGCGTGACAGTGACAGTTGTAGCTCCGTCCTTGCGCCTATTATGGCAACTTCAAAACAAAAGTGCACTTTGCTTGTTTATAGTAGTAAAATATTTAGTCTGAAATTTAATGCATATATATATTGGCATAATCTAGAAAGGTGCCTATTATAAATTGTAGTTTAATGTAAATAAAATGCGAAAGTTAATTATTTTTGTATAGTAATAATAGTATATTATACTATAAGTGATAGAAATGCATCGTTATATGGGAGTGAGAATTGTGACCCACTCGTGCGCACGAGTGAGATACTTCTCCCGAGGTTTATAATGGCATTTCGATCACGTGTGATATACAGGTGCATTGTAAAAAAACTCTAAGAAATTCAAGTAAATATCCGCCTGTAACATTAGCACAGTTCTGTATATCAGTTTTCGTAGTGACCTGTGGTTGCTATAATTATGAAATAAACAGTCTCATTGCTTTCCCCAATTTTCTCAAAATTAATAAAAATGAAATTACTTACAAAATATATCCAATTGGACGTAGAAGCCGCAGTTTTTCAGTTTGCTTCGGGTAAAGTCACAACATATCTACCAGAAAGAGTATCATCTATTCGTCAAGTGGAAAGCGGAGAACTCTTTGAATGTTAACGAGGAACAGGTTTTATTAGCATATTTTGTTCAAAAGGTAACTAACTCAATGCTGAAAACTGCGTTAAATTTACATAAACATGTGGACATAGGGAAGTACTGCAAATAAATTGCATTATTGAAACACAAACATGTTGGGTAGGAAGCAAAAAAAATCATTGATTTTTGAAGAGATGAACTCGATAAATTTCTTCTTAACGCATCTGACGACACGTTTTTATTAATATAAGTACGTATACATTTTGACGTATGTCAATAAAGTATTAAATATTTGCACATTTTGTGTAGCTTGTGGCTGTTGTTGCAATTGCTAACGGCTAGATGTGATGAATTATTAAAAATGTATATTATATATAAAATTGTTTGTTATTCTTTTTTCTCTCGTCTCTTTTTGTAATATTACGCAGACTAATATAGAATCTATTATTATTATTATTATTAGTATTATTATATCAACGTTATAGAAGACAAAGGCGATCTTCTCCTAATCCATATTCCTTACACCCATAAGAAACGGTTTTTTACTATGTTGTTTACTGGATTTGGAATTAATTTATATCGGAAATATATCGATTTACGCCCAGAGAAAGTGAGCACAGGAAGATTATTTCTTTGCTACCGAAAAAATCGATTAACTATTACTTTGCAAAAATCCTACATTAAAATCGATTTTTATAACCGGTTTATAAAAAAAATACTCGATTTTTAAATTTCGTTTTGAAATCAATTTTTAAAATCGTTTTTATAACAGATTTTTTAAATCGGTTGTTAAAATCAATTTTTGAAATCGGTTTTTAAAATCGATTTTTAAATACCGTTTTCTAAATCGATTTTTAAAACCGTTTCTTAAATTCGATTTTTAAACATTTATTTTTAAAAAAATTTTATACAGGGTGTCCCATAATAAGGGCGTCAAACTTTACTAGCAAATTCTATATTCAAAAATAATGCAAAAAGTTTGAATAAACATAGGTAGAACGATGCTTCCTAAGGGAGCTACCGCCCCTGAAATGTGACTCTCAAGATAGTTTTATTTAATATCTCTGCAACTAATAATGATAATAGAGTGAAATTTGGTGAATTTACTAACTTTTTTATTTTCAAAAAGATGGGCTAATAGCAATTTCAAAATTTCATCTAGGGGTGCATAAAATAGGAGTGCGGTTGGAGTACAAACTACCCCAACTTTTTTGTACATATTGTTTTCTTGGTTCTTTTGTAAAAATAAGAAAATTCAGAATTTTTTACAACAAAAATGTGTACTTATTAAAACTCGATAGGACGAACCGTTTTTGAGTAAAATTGATTCGAAAGTTTTGCTGCATTGATTAATTTGCGATGTTTGTAAAAATTTTGCGATCATAGTGGCCGTTGAAAACAAAGTTAGGTACTCTGTCAATGCAGTCAAGCACAGTTGAGTAAGTGTTTAATTTTGTTTTTACAATGGCAGAGTACTCATTTCAAGAATTAGCAGATATCCATCTCATTTATGAGGAAACCCGTGGCAATGCACGAGCAGCCGCTCGATTGTATGCAGACCGTTTCCCACATCGTCGGCATCCTCGGTACAAAGTGTTTGAAAGAACGCACCGTAAGCTGCGCAAAAGTGGAAGCTTCTAACGGCAACCTGGTGCTGGTGCACCTCCCATGGTACGTACGGTAGCTATTGAAGAAGCAGTGCTTGACCATGTAATGCAGGAACCGTCAACAAGTATACGTGCTCTTGCACATACGATGAAGGTGGCTCGGTCAACTGTTGATCGTGTTTTGCAGGAAGAAAACCTGCATCCGTACTATTTACAAAAAGTGCAGGCGATGGGATCGAACGACTATCCGCCTCGACGGGACTTTTGCCGTTGGTGGATCCAGCGAAATGAGTTGCAGCCTGATTTCAGCCAACGTGTGTTGTGGACGAATGAAGCTCGTTTTACTCGGGACGGCTTTTTTAACAGCTGCAATAGCTATATTTGGGACTATGATAATCCACACGCCATTACGTTGAGAAGAAGTCAACAGCAGTTTACTATTAACATCTGGGCCGGAATTGTGGGTAACTACGTCATCGGTCCGTACCTCCTTCAGCCGCGTTTGACTGGTCCTATTTACAGATAATTTGTAGCCAATGTGTTACCAGGTCTCATGGAGGACGTACCGCTAAACATCCGCCGCAGAATGTGGTTTCAGCTCGACGGGGCGCCAGTTCATTTTGCTCTGATGGTACGTGAGCACCTTAATCAAGTGTTTTCAAACGCTTGAATTAGACAAACGGGACCGTTACGTTGGCCCGCACGGTCCCCAGACTTAACCGTTATGGATTTCTTTTTATGGGATCATGTTAAGAGTTTAGTAAACAAAGAACCAATCCACCACCAGGAAAAGCTATTAGCAAGGGTGATGGCTGCTTGCACCTAAATTCAAAACACACCTACAGTATTTGCAAGTTTGTACTCCACCGCACCCCTATTTTATGCATCCCTAAATAATATTTTGAAATTGCTATTAGCCCATCTTTTTGAGAATAAAAAGATTAGTAAATTTATCAAATTTCACTCTATTATCATTATTAGTTGCAGATATATTAAATAAAAACTATCTTGAGGGTTTCACATTTCAGGGGCGGTAGCTCCCTTAGGAAGCATCTTTCCACCTATGTTTATTCAGACTTTTTGCATTACTTTTAAACATAAAATCTACTGGTAAAGTTTGACGCCTTAATTATGGGACACCCTGTATAATTGTTTATCAAAATCTGTAGTAATAAATTTGTAATGAACTTTTGTAAACAAGCTTAATAAAATATGGGTTTTTTTATGAAAACATTCATAAATATGTCGCATTTGCATAGTACCGAAAGTAACCATTAACTTTCTTATTTTAAATAAAAACTCTTATTTTTTATTTGATTCTATCTAACTGATTTTGCTAAGATCTTTGCAAATTTTAACTACTTAAGCCGTTTTAATTTAAATCCAAATCTATTTAGTTTTAAAATGTTTAAAAATAATTCAATCTTTACCCTTCGACCTGTCAAGTTCAGTTTGACCGTCAACATTATTGCTTGTGGGCGGGTACCTGTCTCTGTAAGTACTTGTTTGGGGAAAACAATAACCAATAAGAGCTTTTCTATGTTGAATATAATACTTAATCCTTTCTTAGCAGAGCAGTGGCGTATTTTTTATTTCTTTTATTTATTTTTTTACGGATAGGTATACAATTTTTTACAAAAAATAACGTTATACAAATGTTTGTTTGTTATTTTAATGAGAACACTTTACTGGTAATTAAACATTTACATTTAAGTGGGTAGGGATTTTTTAAGGTGCTATAGATAATAGAAGAAATGCAAAAATTGTTTAATTACCTAGTAGGCAATGTGTTATTGTTAATTTGGTTTTAACTTTGAAATTTGTTTTCTTTTTTAATCAATTCATCATAATCGGCTCATTAACGGTTTTCTTTTACCTTTTGTCTCTAATAGCACTTCTTTATTTGGGAATAATAAGTATGTTTGTAATACAAATAATTACATCTACTTAATTACATGGACAAAATTCAGTAGGTATACGTAACGTAAAACGGGATTACTTTAGTTACCTTTTGAACATAATTTTTACTTGTAACTCCAAATATCATTTATTTTTATACGGATATAGGAATTCTTGTAAAAAAATAACGTTTTACAAATTTTCGTTTGTTGTTCTGTATTGAAAATACTTTACTGGTAAATTTTTACATTAGAAAATGGATAGGTGTTTTTCAAAGGTGCTATAGAGAATAAAATTCCATCCTATAAAACCTAAAAAGGCCAATGTGTTAAGCTTTGAATTTAGTTCAAGAAGTTTTCAAAATGCCCCCATTTCTTTCTCACTATGATTCCGTAGTCGATGTTCAAATTCAATTATAAATCTTTGAATTACTTCAGGAGGAATTGCCTCACATTTTGTTTTCTTTGTTGAAGTTCTGCCAAATTATTTGGGCGATTGACATACACCTTATTTTTTAAATAACCCCACAGGAAAAAAATCGGAGTGGCGTGAGATCTGGTGATCTAGGTGACTACTCAATGACACCTCCTCGCCTTATCCAACAATTTGGAAACGTTTGGTTCGAAAAACGCCCTTACTTGTTGACCATAGTGAGCTGGAGTGCCATCCTGCTAAAACCATACATTGTTATCTTGCCCAAAGAAGTGGTTTTAGTTGGGCACTGTTGTATTTTAAATAAAGCGAGATGTATATAATTATTTATTTATTTAATTCCCATTTAATGTTTATTGAACGGCGATTCAATTCATACTGCTCGAGTATATTTGATAGCGCAATGTTATCAAAAACCTGCATACGTATTATACATACAAAATAAATATTACATCCTAACACCCCCAAACTTAAATAAAAACATATTGTTAACAAGAGATGAATTAATAACGTCCGTATCCTTTAACTCGTGGTCTTAAGTTATATTTAGATTCCGGAAACCATTTCACTGGATTCACTAGTAACCTCACTATTCGCAGCTTTGTTATTATCCGAAATTACAATGTCTTCCTGGTTATTACTATCATTGTGTTGAAGTAGGTAATAGAATTGAAAATTTTTTGGTTTCGCACGATCTAATTTGATTGGAATGACGTCTTACACAACTATTTCCAATTGCTACATCATACATTACATTTCCCTTTTTATTATTAATACATCCTTCCTTCCAAGTAGGTGCAGCTGAATTCTCATAAGATTTAACTAACACTTTTTGTTTTATTTCAAATTCTTTTAATTTATCAGAAGTCAATTTTGGAACCTTACAAGTATTTTTCGGTAACAACAAACTAAATCGCGTTCTTAATTCACGGTTAAACATCAAATTAGCTGGAGTTTCTCCAGTTGTTGCATGCTTCGAAATACGATAATCGAACAAAAACTGTTGTAAAGCTAAATCTAAATTTTTATTGCTATCTTGAGCTTTTTAATGGCATTTTTATAGTTTTTACATTAATTTCAGCTGCGCCATTACTTGCAGGATGATACGGTGGACTAAATATTTGTACAATACCATTATTCCTTAAAAAGTCTTAAATTCTAAAGACGTGAATGGTGGTCCATTATCGGAGACAACAGTTTCTACTAAACCAAATCGGGCAAATAAAGATCGCAAACAATTTATTGTTATTGCTGCCGTAGTATTTTTTAATTTAAACACTTCCAACCACTTTGAATGTGCATCGGTAACAATAAAAATTTGAAATCCCCAATCGGCTCTAAGAAATCAATATGTATCCGTCTCCATGGTCCTTCCGGCCTGGGCCACGCACATATTGGATTTCTAGTAGGATTAGGTAAGTATTTTTACAAATTTTACACGTTTTAGATACATTTTCGATATCCGAGTCCATGAATGGCCACCAAAAATACGATCGTGCTACTGACTTCATTTTATTCATTCCTAAGTGCGATAAGTGTAAATCGGTTAAAATTAATTTTTTTAAATTTGTGGGAATTATTACACGATATCCCCATACAATACAGCCTTGTTCTAAGTGCAATTGATCACGTTTCTCGTAAAATGATAATAATTGTTTATCTGCACATTCGTGTTTTCGAAATTCGTGCCATCCGTGTAAACAGAAACCATAAACCCTATTCAGAATTAAATCCTTGCGAGTTTCAACTGCTAATTTCTTATAATCTATTGGTAACATTTTTTCAATGTAGTAGAAATTACCTAGATTTGGAGTATCTTTTTATTTACTTTTAGAGGCAATCGCGATAAAAATCGGCGTTAGCGTTACTTTCGGAATTTATGAATTTTATTTCATATTGATAAGCGGACAATAATATTGCCCAACGCTGTAATCGACTAGCCGCCATTACGGGAATGCCCTTTTGTTACCAAAAATTGTTACTAACGGCTTATGATCGGTAAGTAATGTAAAAACGACCGTATAAGTACTGATGAAACTTTTTATTCCAAAGACAATAGCGAGTGCTTTTTTATCAATTTGTGAATAATTTTTTTTACTTTTTAACAGAGTACGAGAAGCGTACGCAATAGGCCTGCTATCACCATTTGGAAATAAATGAGAAATTACTGCACCCAATCCATAAGCGCTAGCATCACAAGCTAGTGTCAAAGGTAAGTTTGAATTATAATGAGCTAATACTTTTGGCGAGACTGGTATTCATTTTTACAGAATCAAATACGACCTGACATTCATTACTCCAGTTCCAGTTTACATCTTTTCTCAATAATTTATGCAATGTATACAATTTAGAACTTAAATTAGGAATAAATTTACCATAATAATTGATTAAGCCTAAAAATGCTTTTAACTCTGTTACATTTGTTGGTATTTTTGCATTTAAGATAGCTTCAATTTTTATCTTGCGAAGCATTCAAACCTTGTGCATTTATTGTATATCCTAGATAAGTAATTTCGGACTGAAATAAACAACACTTATCTTTTCTAACTCTTAAACCGTTCTCTCGTAATTTATTAAATACGATTTTTAAATTTTGAAAATGCTCCTCTTCATTCCGGCCAGTCACCAAGATATCGTCCAGAAAAATTGCTACCCTTTAACACCACGAAAAATCTGATCGATAACTTGTTGAAAAATACCTGGGGCGGATGATATACCATATGGAAGGCGATTGTAAACAAATAATCCTTTATGAGTATTTATTGTGACAATTTTTTTGATTCATCGTCCAATTCAATTTGCGCGTAAGCCTGTGATAGGTCAATTTTACTAAAAAGTTTTCCATCTTGCAGACTTGAAAAAATAGAATCAATTCTTGGCAAAGGATATTTGTTTACATACAAATTTGGATGTCACCGTGATTTTGGGAAAATCGCCGCATATGCGTATCTGACCGTCTTTTTTAATAACTGGTACAATCGGAGTTGCCCAATCATTGTATTCTACAGGAGATAAAATATTTAAATCTATCAATTTATTTATTTCGGATATCTACCTTTTCTTTTTGACTAAACGGTAATGGACGGGCCCTACAAAATACGGGTTTACTGCCGTCCTTCAGAATTAATTTAGCTTTTGGAAAATTTTTTTAAGTGTCCTAGATCATCAGAAAAATTTCCCGAAAATTCATTCTACTAGAGCATCTTTTATTTCTAACGGTTAAATGATTAATTTCAAAATTTTGGATTAATAACGATATTTAAAATTCTTAACCAATCGCGCCCTAAAAGCGGAGGACCACCTTTGCCACTACATACAAATTTAAATTTTCGAAAAATTGTCCTTTGTAGAATACTATTACATTTACGTAACCTAGTGATCGGATACTTTCACCAGTATAAGATCGCAATTTAACTGTTTCGGGAATAATTTTTAAATTACTAAATGAATTCCTGTACGTATTTTCAGATATAATAGAAATTCCTGAACCAGTATCAATTTCCATTTTTAAGCTAACATTATTAACTAATAATTTTATACCCAAAGGCGCTATTGCTCGTTTATCTACTATATTAAATAAATTTTCGCTGGAATCAGAATCTTCATTTTGCGATTTATGTGAATTACTGGCAACATTAAACACATTTTCGTCATCAGCTGAGTCATAATGTAGTTCTTTTATTTTAAATTTTACATGCTGGTTTAATATGGCCAGTTTTTTTGCAGAACATACAACGATAGTTTTGAAAAACACTCGTTGCTTTGGTGATTACTTTTACCACAACATTCGCACGTTGCGCCCGAGTTGGTGCGTGGCCGAACCCATGACCTGCGTCCTCCTCTACTTTGCGTTGGTGATGACGTACCTGCGGAACTTTGAGGTGCCGTTGATTTTGGAAAACCTATTACTTTCGGTTTGGATCCGCCATATTGAATCTTGCAAACAGCCTGTGATTTGTCGATTAAATTAACTTCTCTTTTCGGCTCTTTCCATGCTTAATGAAAGTTCCACTGCTTTTGCATATTTTAAGTCTTTTTCTGCAAATAAACGTTGTTTGATCATTTCACTTTTAGTCCGTACACTAACTGATCGCGTAAATTTTCTTTCTAAAGTAGTTTTAAAATTACAAGTTTTCGCTAAACTTTTTAACGCTGTAATATAATCTGCCAGACTCTCGCTACTCTCTTGCTTCCGAGTACGAAATTTATACCGTTCCGCGATTTCTGAAGGTGCTGGTTCCAGATGTTTTTAACAATCTCGACCAGCTGGTCATATGTCTTAGCTTCCGGTTTAATCGGGTCACACAAATTAACCATTAATTCATACGTATCGTCGCCCGCAACTGTTAATAACGTTGGTAATTTTAAATTTTCCTCGACTTTATTTGCTAAAAATACTGTTCTAACCTGGCAACATATGTTGACCAACTTTTTGTACCCAAAGAAAATTCCGAAATATTTCCGATTTTTGCCATTATTTTCACTTTTAATCACTACCTTAATCCTCGTCGCCACTGTTGTATTTTAAATAAAGCGAGATGGTATATAATTATTTATTTATTTAATTCCCATTTAATGTTTATTGAACGGCGATTCAATTCATACTGCTCGAGTATATTTGATAGCGCAATGTTATCGAAACCTGCATACGTATTATACGATACAAAATAAATATTACATCCTAACAGGCACAATTTGGTTTTGCAACAAATCCAAATATAACGCACTATTTAAATTGCCTTGGATAAAAAAAGGCCAAACTATTCGGTTGTTTATGATGCCAGCCCAAACGTTCAGCTTCTGTGGATGCTGAGTATGGAATTCTACCATCCAGTGTGGGTTTCCCAACGCCCAATATCTAAAGTTGTGCTTGTTAACTTGTTCATTTAAAACAAAATGTTGCTTCGTCGCTGAAGCAAATTCTGTTTGGCAAGATATCTTCTCCATCCTGCAACTTCTAAAAACTTTCACAGAATTAAAGCCGTCTGTTGTAGTCTTCGGCGTCCAGTTCTTTGGTGAAACTGAAGCTTGTATGGCTTTGCGTTTGCATTTTTTAGAATTTATTGCACTGACGTACTGCTGATGTCGTGATTCAGTGCCAGTTAGTTGGTTGAAGTGTTTGGTTCTTCAATAACACTCTGGATAACCTCAGTGCTCGTATCTAAATCGGTGGCAGTTTTAGCTCTTCTACTTCGTCGAATATCTTTCACACTTCTCTGTTCAAACCATCTTGCATACGTTTTTTGAACGGCAGATTTTTGTAATTGGTACTTTCCCTTTCTGGATGATTTGCATTGAAAACATGTCGCTGGTAGCTAGATTCGATCACCGTAACCCAAAAATAATCAAAATTTCGATACGATCCGCTTCAGTGAGTTCCATTTTAAAAAAATGGGAAAACTGTTACGTACTTTAACACAGTAACACTACACGCAACCTTAAACGCACTTTAAGTACCTATACCAACTGAACCTTATCGATAATGAGATTTTGTCTAGGTAATTAAGCAGGTGTAATTATTTGTATTACAAACATACTTATTATTCCCAAATAAAGAAGTGCTATTAGAAACAAAGGTAAAGAAAACCGTTAATGAGCCTATTATGATGAATGGATTAAAAAAGAAAACAAATTCCAAAGTTGTAACCAAATTAACAATAATACATTACTTACTAGGTAATTAACCAACTTTTGCATGTCCTTCTATTATCTATAGCACCTTAAAAATACCTATCCACTTTCAAATGTAAATTTTAATTACCAGTAAAGTGTTCTCATTAAAATAACAAACAAAATTTGTATAACGTTATTTTTGTAAAAAATTGTATTAACAGTATCGAAAAAAATAAATAAAAGAAATAAAAGATACGCCACTGCACTACTAAAAAAGGATTAAGTATTCTATTTAACACAAAAAAGCTCTTATTGGTTATTTTTTCCAATGACAGTACTTACAGAACAGGTACCCGCCCACAGCAATAATGTTGACGGTCAAACTGAACTTTTATATCATATTTTAATAACATTTATCATATTAAATTAAATTTATGTTCACCGTTGCATACAGTATTTCATGTAGAATCTAAAATGTAAAGTCAACTAGTATAGTGCCATTTGAAAATCAGAAGTTGATATCAATTATCTCGTAATTGGAGCATCGTATCAAAATTTTATAAAGAATAAAAAATGTCGGAAGTATGTCATACATATTTCCCCAAAGTTTCATACCGCTAATCCTCGCGGTTTTCAAGATATAAGCAAGTTTCCATACTTGTGGATAACCCTGTATATTGTAGTGGTGAATAATATTAAAGGTAAGTGTTAAAAACGGTACTATTTCTAACAAAATAATTTAAAATATTTCAGGTTGTACGTATACGTATTTTATAAAACAATAAATATTTTTGAATTTGTTTAATTAATTGTAAAAAACGCTGATTTATAAACTTTTTCGTTATTTATCTTAATATGTAAAAAGACTTCCTTTTACAGTTTTTCTAAGTTTGCCAAAACCGACCTTGTGCCCGTATAAAGCAATGACAGTTTTATACTGACAAGTGCTCCTTGAAGAATATACATAGTTAACAATAAAAGGATTAAACCTGTTAAATCTTAGTTTGTCGGTGCAGCAGGTAAAATTTGTGAATGTTAAGATTATAAGATATTTTAACTTTTTTGTTATTGTTTTCTTTAGAGGTCGATAATAAAAGTAAATGTTATTGCATAAATGTTCGGTAAATTTTGATATTTGATGATCCTGAGTTTTATTTAAATCTTTAAATATAGTATATTCCATTTAATTTTTCCGCTTTTGGATTATCTAGTAAAGCAATAACCCAGCGGGCGGTGTACATAAACAGATAAAAACTGAGGTTAGACAGAGACATGCAAATTGCTTTTCCTGTTAATAAGAAAGAGATAAATTTACTTACAAATTCTAAACCTATTGTATTTATTCTCACTCTCTCTGTCGTCTAACGTTCAATATATTTATCTTTCTCTGCATCGAGAGCGCTTTAAACCCAATCTGCAGTTCTCAAACATCTAAATTAGAATATTATTACAAATCTTTTTAAAATAAATTATATTCAAAATCGTCAAAAGGTCCGATTTGAATTGAATTAAATATTGCATTCAATAAATGAGTACTATTTTATTAATTACCTACACTTCTAGTTTTATTTAAGTGTACCTAATTACTTGCAATTGGAATTCCAAAGTCAGGAAATTATAATTGCTTTTAATTATACACTTTCTATTTCCACTTTCTGTTTGTTTAAAGTTAAAGTACCTATTCAGTTGTAAAGTGATTCGTGTTCATGCATAATATGGCGCCACATTTAAGTATACAAACACAACAAATAATTTTAAAAGTGTACGAATATTTCATAAGAGAAAAACAGAATGGCGGTCCTTTATTGGATATAAAAAACGTTCAAGAAAGGGTAGCGACTGCCACCGGAATCACAACGCGAACTTTACGTAATATCACCAGTAGAGCAAAAATGACAATTTGGAGGAAGAAACGAGAGTTAAGTTAAAAACAAGAACAAGTGATTTGGACAACGCTGTAAAGCAAAATGTAAGGCAAACCATTTATGAAATGTACGAACTAAAGAAACATATAACCTTGGAAACCCTTAAAACAACGTTGGCCGAAAATACATTTTACATGTTTCAAAAACGTCATTGCATAGATTGGTAAGAGATTTGGGATTTCGTTTTAAAAAACTGACAACAGGCGTGTTTTATGCGAGAAGAGAATGTACTATTTAAAAAGTCCGGTTTTGAGGAAATATATGGAAAATTTGAATTCGGCGTGTCCTAAGCCTACGATTTTTAGACGAGACTTGGATTTTGGAAGAGGATCCATTAAACGTTCGTGGCAGGACAATTCTACTAAAAGTGTCAAAATTTGGGAAACGAAGGCAAACGTTTCATAATATTACATGCTGGCGGAAAAGAAGGCTTCATCGACGGTTGCGATCTAATTTTTCAACAAAATCTAAAAGTGCCGACTACCATGATAACATGAATCATGAAAATTTCGAAAAATGGTTTGAAGATATGTTGATGGCGTTAGAAGAACCTTCCATGATTGTTTTGGATAACGCTTCATACCATTCCCGAGTTACTGAGAAACAGCCTGCATCATCATGGAAAAAAAGGAAATAATGGAATGGTTAACAACAAAAATATAATATTTCATCCACAAGAAACTAAGTTAGAACTGTTATATTTATGTAAGCAACAAGTTACCTCTAAAGAATTTGTTATTGACAACTTAGCGTTAAGTTATGGACACGAAGTTCTTAGATTGCCCCCTATCACTGTCAGTACAACCCTATAGAGATGGTTTGGGGTATAGCAAAACTTACTACGATAACCATATAGGCAGAGATGGCTACGGAGACGTCCAGGTTATCAACATGTGGAACGAAGCCCTCCGCACTGTTTCCAATGAAGTGTGGAAAAAGAGTGTAGATCATACTGAAAGGTTGATTAAAGCAGATTTAGAAAAACAATATGTGTTTGACGTACAACCTTTAATAATACGTGTAAGTAACTCTGACTCCGACTCTGACAGCAGTAACAGTGATGGTGATATATAAACCTAATAATTTTCATTTTAAATTTACTTATTTATTTCTCATTTATTGAATTTGCTTTAGTACGTAATGTAATATTTATTTAAATTCAATTTCAATGGAAACTGTTGATATTATTGTAAGTACCTACACAATAATGCCATTGGACATTTCTAATGATTTTTTAAATATAATTTATTTTAAAAGACGTGTAATTAATTTAATTCTTAACCTTAAGTCACACTAACTAAACAACCCAACTTATGATTGAGATGTTTGAGAACTGCAGATTGGGTTTAAAGCGCTCTCGATGCAGAGAAAGATAAATATATTGAACGTTAGACGTTACAGAGAGAGTGAGAATAAATACAATAGGTTTAGAATTTGAAAGGTAAATTTATCTCTTTCTTATTAACAGGAAAAACAATTTGCATGTCTCTGTCTAACCTCAGTTTTATCTGTTTATGTACACCGCCCGCTGGGTTATTGCTTTTACTAGATAATCCAAAAGCGGAAAAATTAAATGGAATATACTATAGTGTAAATAGAGAACTAACCGTAATAAATAGCCCCCATACGACTCATTTCCTCAAATCTTCTGCGCTAAGGTATCAAAAGTTCGATCGTTTGGTCGCTTAAAATGACATTTAGACATTGACTTCAGGCCACTTTTTTTAGTCAGCGGGCTTTCTTTGTCTCGGCTTTTTATGCGTGTACTTTTTTCTGGCATTTTTTTAATAATCAATCATTTAAATTCGACATTACAATTGTTAAAAACCACCATTTTAAGAATCGATTTAAAAAACCAACTCATAAACTCTATTTATAAACCAACTTTAAAAGCAAATACATAAAATCGACTTTGAAAACTGACTTTAAAAGTCGACTTTAAAACCAATTTTAAGAATTTATTTCGAAAGTCGAGTATGTAAATCGATTAACCAATTAATCGGTTTTTGATTTTGAAAACCGCTTATACAATGGCAAAACTGACAGCTTTATCTCTGTTGTGAGTAAAATTTGATTTCTGTCACCGAAAACAATGGTATTTTGTTCTACAACTACACCTGTAAGATAAAATACTTCTTTTGTTTAGTCAAGTTCTTTTACATATACAATTTCATATTTTTATTTTAACGCGATGCAAGTAGAAATTTATCTAAAAAGAATTCCATTCATAGGTATAACAGTGGGGTAGATAGGCCGCTACTTATACTTTCTATACAATAAATTGAAGCTTCGTTTGGAGACATTAGTTGTTAATTTTTCGTTTGTGTTTAGTTACTATATTTTAAATTGCCTTTAAGCTTAAGTCTATTTGTAATTAAACTTGTGTAATGTTAGACTTAAATACAACTCGTTATGTTTTTCAATTATTTTGCAACACCACTGGTTTCAAGGTTAATTTTTAGTTGCTTCACTTTCTGTTTAGATAAGGCGCATCCACACTACACCATATTATTGATTCTATCCCATTCAAAAAGCAATCGGTAATTTGACAAGTGTGATGTTAGATTTACGATCAAGAAGGTATTCGAATTTACCTATCTGATAATAGCCAAGATTAAAAATACATTATCGCTTCTTGATTTTCTATCTACCAGTTGGTATAATTGTAGTAATTAAATTATAACCACTGAGTAAATGTAATTAATTTTGTTCTCCTTATTTAAAACAGCTGATTTACAGACTAGGTAATCTAAGTTTTGAGGGATTATACAAATCCTTCTGGCTCTGTTTGACGCGTTATGATGTGCAACCAAAGATACTCTACGAATTTGTTGTATTCGTTGAATTTATTCTAATAATAGTGTTTTGGGTCTCTATTTGAGTACTCGTAAGTGCACTGATTTTATGTCTATTAGAGTTTGTTTTCCTGGGATAGGAATTTTTTTTTAATATATGTACGTTGACTGTGTATGTAATTATTGTTATTAATTATATATTAATTATTAATGCTTTCGTAATTGCTTCGGCTTTGATAAATTTTGTATCTGTTCAATAATGTTATATTTTTGTTGTTGAACTGATTGTGTGCAAATATCGTAGCATATTATTGCTCAATTGCTAGATGAATATTTAATTATTTCGTATTAGTTGAACAGAAATACTTAAATAGTAGAAACTAAGAAAAATGCATGGCATTTTTCTTAGTTTATACTATTCACACGTGTCAATGTTTACACGAGATGTCGCAAGACACACATTCTACTTAAATAGTAGAGTTTTCTACCCGCAGTAACTTCCAAAAAAATACAACTTGAGGTAAAAATCTGTATTTTTCAGAAATTATTACATTTAGGTTAAGGATCAATGTGTGTTAATTCGTCAATGGGTCGTTCAGTACAGAAGACTTTAATTCAAAATTTTTGACTTTCTTACATTAACAGAAACTTCTAAATAAAACCTAGATGTTACAGAAATTTCAGTTCTTTGTCTAAGCGGTTTATATATTTCAAAAAGTAATGAATTATTATTAATACACTGGGGCTTATGGAAATAAAAATTTTGGAACGTGTTTTACTCAGTTCAAAGTGGTTGAGATTTCATGATTTTTTTTAAAGACAATTTTCGTTTACATGGCTATCCGGTACCTCTTGCTTCTCCGCCTAAGACGAACTACATAATATCAATGATGATCTCACAGAAAAATAAACTATACATAAACTCCCACTCGACTGTCCGCACTTTGATGTTGGGTGTCGAAAATTTTTTTCTATTTTGGGTCGCTTACAGAGCTATAAAAGCACCCAAATAAGTTCTTTTATAGAAATTTTATAGAAATAGAACAATTTTTATTCCGAACGGTGGTAACACTGATTACGTCCAAGCTGTCGTTACGTTCGGTGTGCGTTAATTTAAATCGTAATTAATGTTCAGTCGATTTATTTATCTAATTATTTTTATTTCCACCAATTTTTTAATGAAACGTATGATAAATGTACTAATTAAACTTAAACTAGCATTTAAACCAAAGTTTAATGAAAATATTGCCACCTTAGCAATTACACTTCAAAATTCCCTAAATTTAAGAACTCCAAAATTTTATTTTAAAATCAATCTGAAAAGCCCAAAATTAAAAATATTATAAAGAATTCGTTTCAGAAAGCATTTTAGCGACTTGTAATTGTAAAATGCATCTTCTGAAACTAGTTCTTAATATACTATTCGCGCATATCTTCACGCGCATATAGGTGTATTGACAATATGAATTGAGCGGCTTTTTGTTATGATTTCTCTAAAGCGGCACTTTCTTTTTAAGGTATTTCAAGGAAAACGACGAAAATAACAAAAAAAATGTTTTTTTTATTCTAAAATGTAAATAAGCACATAAACAAGATTACAAGTGTAGTTTTTATTTTGTTGTGAGAAAATATAGTAAAATTTAGCAATTTTAATTTGAAATTTGTTTATTTACGAAAGCAGTCAAGGTATTTTCACATGTCTTAGACTTTGTTGTCTATATAATACACAAGTAAAGAAATGTCAATTTAAACTTCTAAATTAGAAGAAAAATCATATCATCAGAAGAAATCACCATTCGAATTATGATTTTGTCACAACGTTGTGCAGCGGTCCTAAAGGAAAACTAAACAAAAATATACAACGCACAAATATTTTTATTAAACAAATTGAATTTTACAGTGGTTAATTTACAAACAATTAGAATCTACGTTAAAGTTGAAGCTCTTCAAACAAAATTACAACGCATGTATGTGTATTTACAGTTAACAAAAAATCTATATATACAGGGTGGCCCACTACATTCGCCTCGGTTTTTCTACGAGAAATAAAAGGGTTGCAAAATAATTTTTAGCGCAGTCATATTTGGGTTTTTGCGTACGTAATCGCTAACACGAGTCGACACTAGATGTCGCAAAACCTACACAAAAATAAAGCACATATTAAAGTTATAAATTTTTTATGGAACATCCTATATTTTTTATATTTTTAGATACTATAGATCAAATAAACATAAGGTTTCTATTTACACTTCTATACCTAAAACCGATCAATTTCCGAAGAATTTTGAAAAATATAAAAATGCCCTTAATGTAATTTAAAAATTGCTTTCACCCTGTAACATGGAATTCAGTACTGCTCATAATTATATCTACTGTTAGCTGAAGGGTTGAAGTTATGCTACCATATGCAGAAGTTTTATTTCAAAATTATACAGAGCATGGTGAAAAAATTGCTCCAAAGTTTAGGCACACATTTTATTGAATAACTTCTTAAAGAGTTAAATAAAACACCCCTATTTAGTAGCTTATTTCTGGGACTGATTTCCTTAAACTATATTAAGGTTCTCTATACCCTATCTTTTCTAGATTTCATAAAAACGGGGTTCATATGTTTACTGAATAATTTCTTTATCGTAAATGTATTGGAATGAAAATCTAAATACCTTTTTTTAAAAGCATTTTATTGAACAGTTAACAAACTTAAATAGTAAAGAATTATTTTTAATAAATGTTTAAAGTTTGTCCATTACTCTCATACAAGCGAACTCTTTTTCGAATTGATTGCTGAACCCTGAATGCTTATAAACAATACTTCCTATTCGTATTTTCATAACGTTGGTGTCTTGGCGGTTTATTGCTTAATAGTTATTTGTATCACTAGGCCAGAAACTGTAGTTTTGCGAGTATGAGTACGTTTTGTGGGCCGAGGCGAAGCCGAGGCCCTGTGCTACTCGCAAAATTTCTGGACGTGTGATACACAAATTTTTCGGCCGACAAAATTTTTAAATTAAAATATTAATGATTATTGTTTAAATAGCGTCGGTTTAGAAAATTCATCTTTCTTATGTTGGCGATTCAATTCACCGCTATAGTGATTTGAATTTAAAATAATCTTATTGCGCTTGGTAATTTTATGAATTTTTTGTGAAAAACATGAATGAAGAAAAGGTATTAGAAGTACCAGCTCATATTCGAAATGTAGCAGAAGCTGCAATTCAAAATTTACTTCCTGAAAACGTCATCCAATCGATATTGGAAAGAATGTGAGTACTAAAAAATGGGGTTCTGAAAATGGCGTATCGGTGTATAATGAATATGTTTTGGTTGCATATTTTGAAGAAAAATCTAAGAACTTCAAATCGTCAACGTTATGGTCGATGTATTCGATGCTTAAAACTACCTTAAACATTAAAGGTAACATTAATATCGAAAAATATACAAAATTAATAGCTTTGTTAAAGCGCAAACATGACGGATATCGTGCAAAAATCCAAAATTTTAGAAATGGATGATTTAGAAAAGTTTATTAACGAAGCACCCAATGAAGATTATCTTATGATAAAGGTAGGCATGATTAATTTTTAATCTTTATTTACAAAAAGTATTTATAGACAGCATTAATATTTGGCATATGCGGTGCATGCCGAATACATGAATTACGAGACATGAAAATCAAAGATGTCATTGATAAAGGGGATGTTATTATCTTATCCATCCCTCAAACAAAACTAAAAAACCTCGTACCTGCTGTGTGACCGAACTTCATTGGATGGATATAATTCGCAAATATGTTGCATTAAGGCCCAATACAGAAATTGATAGATTTTTTTATTTTATGCAAAAAATAAATGCTCAAAACAGCCAGTAGGCATTCCTCCTTTGGAAATATGCCTTCTAAAATAGCTTTACATATTTAAAAAATTAGAAAATCCAAAAGGATACACAGGTCACTGCTTTAGGCGAAGTGGTGCTACAGCTCTGGCAGGGAATGGGGTGAGATATAACAACCCTGAAGCGCTTTGGCGGATGGAAAAGTACTACAGTCGCAGAACAATATATAGAGGATTCATTGGGTGCTAAAATAAACATTGCCAATAAATTATTGCATCAAAATCGTTCAGAACCTCAGCCCTCGACAAGTACAGGAATCCAGCAAGAAAGTTTACAAGAACCAATTTCATTAAAAACCATCTAGTAATTTCATAATGTGCAGGCTTAAATTACAAGACACAAATTTGCCGAATATTAATCTCTCCCATCTGGAAAATTGTACGATCAACTTTAATTTTAAATAATTCTTTGAAAATTTACCTCTGATTTTAGTTAAATTTCCGTTTGGTTGTTTGTTGTTCCTCTTATTTTGTTTCTAAATAAATTATTCAATTCAATTGGATTATTTGAAGTTAATAATTACTGAAAAAATAAACATAACCTAAAAAATGCTTCTTTGAATTTACTGCTTACCTACGGTTGAATTACATAAATCGATTTATGAATATGAAACTGTTTGCGATGAAATCCTTTAAGAACACTGAAATATTTTTTTTAATTTATTAGTTCACATTCCAAACTACACAGTTGTCAATCGGAACTCGTTGTTAATCAAATTGTCAATGCAACCAACTTAAAAATCGATCATGAAAATCCCTCTTTTTATTTTCGTGCCATGACTTGAAAATAAGTGTTTTCAAGACAATTTAAGCGAATAGAAAATCAGTAATTTTAGACGGAGGCCGAAAAACAATATTTTTAATATATTTCCATACAAAAAAGTAGAGACTTGTTAGGTCCGAAGACCTGGCTGGCTACTCCTGTCGACGTCCTCGTTCTATCCATTTATTGTGATATTGCCCATTTAATTTATTCCTAACACGTCTATGAAAGTGTTCAGGAGCCCCATCTAGCTGCATCCACATTCGTTGACGAATATTAAGCGGAATAGTTTCCAATAGTAAAGGCAAATTGTTCCTAACAAATCTAAGAAACATGGCGCCGTTTAAGTGGCCATCAAAAAAGTATGGACCTACTATTTGCTACTATTTGCGTTCCGATTACTCCACCCCTACACGTTAACACACCATCAAGGGTTCTAAAAATATTAGGATTTTTGTCGCTGTAGTAGTGAAAGTTATGTATATTAACTAATCCGTTGTTATGAAAACTTGACTCTTGGAAAAAAGCACGTACTCAAAAAAATTTTTATCATCACTAAACTTTTCTAGAACCCATAAACAAAAATGCAGTCGTCGATCATAATCTTCTTCAGAAAGTTGTTGATGTAGTTGTATGTGATACGAGTAAAATTTGTGTTTTTTAATTATTCTTTGGTTGCTCTGTCTGCTTATTCCAGTTGCTTCATTTATTTTTCGGTGACTTGTTTGAGGGTTTTCTACTAGAGATTCCATCACTAAATATTCATTTTCTTCATTTCCGGTAACCGATTTTTGTCGTTCGGGCTTAGTATAAGACACACTGTCTGATCTTCGCAAAAGCTGCAACAACTTTTCCAATGAACGCTTATTAGGATGATACCTGTTAGATACCTTTGAGCATATGCTCTTGACGCTAATAAACAGTTTCCTTCACACTGACCGATTACCAAAGTCATATCAATTCGTTCTTCCTGGGGTAAGTTCTCATTTTAAGTAATGAAATGTAACAATCTCGAAAACAATTTTAAACTACTTTAAACAACGATAATGGTTTGAGTAACAAGTAGTGTCACTGTTAAATAATTCTTTTTTTTCAAAATAATTAACGCTATCTTGGCCAAAGCCTACTATTATTAAAAAAATAGTAGTATAGGTATAGCAAACATAAAAACGCCGTTTGCGTAAAAAAAGCATAAGAGATGGGTATAGAGAACCCTAATATAGTCTTAAGGGAATCTAATTTTGCATCAAAATAAGCTACTAAATATGGGGTGTTCTATTTAACTTAAAGAAGTTATTTAATAAAATGTGTGCCTAAACTTTGGAGCAATTTTTTCACCATTCTGTATAATTTTGAAATAAAAAATTTTATATGGTAGTAAAAAAAAAAAAAAATATGCGCTAAAAAATTATTTGCCAACCCTTTTCATTTCTCGTAGAAAAACGAGGCGAATGTGGTAGGACACCCTGTATATAATTTCCTTGAAATCTCTGTGTGTCTGTTTATCATCTCCTCCAAGGTGTTTAAAAAAAAACTAAATACATCATTTAATAGAGGATTTTAAGGAGGTGCAAGGGTTTTTGAAACACTAACTTAACCCTGGGGGCTGGCCACACCCACTCTCCCCAAACTTCAAAATTAATGTTTGTTTTATTGCTTAAATATGTTTGTCTTGAAAAGACAATAACATGTACATAATAATTAAAGTAACGTTCTTATAAATTCAATACAGTTTTAAAAAAAACTATATTGTAGAATAACTAATAAACAAATTTAGTTCGTAGCAAGAAGAGTGTGATTTCTGACCATATTATTAATGTACGTGGAAAAGATGCGCGAGTTTGATAAAATGACAAAAAAAATCTGCTAGTGGTGTTTCTGTATAGTTAATTTTTCTGTGATAATATGTACCACTAGAGTAAATACAAATCGCGTGATAAGGCAATTAAATAGAAATAGTTACATAAATTGTTAGATATTGAATAACCTATTAAATTAATTTAGGCGTTAGGATTTTGACAAATTATTCACTTTTCAAGAATTTTTTCTGCTTCTTAACTTTTAACTTGTACTATCTGCAGTTTCGCTATCCATTTAACTTTTAAATAATTTAAAACTACATTTTTGTAAGCTCAATTTGAGACGAATCAAATTCAATTTTAGGTTTAACATATTCAATCTAAGACATTGAGATTTGAATTGGAATTTATCAATTTTAATTTGGTACTAAACAAATGTAAACTAAGAATAAAGAAATTCAATTTAAGATATCTTGTTTCAAATTAGGATCTAACAATTTCAAATTATAATTAAACAAAATCCATTTTAAAAATTCAATTTGGTTGAAAGCAAAAACAATTTCAAAATTTATCAAATTTCAAATATCTATACAAAATGATACTTATTGCCAAAATAACCGGGCGATTAAACTAAGAAGTAACCCTTAACCCTTTATTGACAGTGTCCAAAAACTTATGAAGAAGACATGGAGTATTAATTAACTATTGTTATTCCAATTTTGTAATTTTGTTGTTAATCTTCTCATTATGTTTTTTTGACTACCTTTAACATTCCTATGTATTACTTACATGTAATTTACAAACAAAAATTCTATGACGTATTAAAGTTATAGATTATCAAAGTCTTATATAAAGAGAAGAGACCTTCAGTAGGAGCTAGAACAAAAGTAACAAATCTTTTTAAAAGACTTTAATATAATATAAAATAAAGGAGAAATTATTAAGTGTTAAAGTTATGTCCTACTTATAAAGTTTAAATCTAAAGTTTCAAAATTTAACCAAAGTTAATTAAAATTCCATGTTTTTTTGTCAAATTTTTGGAAATTGTCAATAAATTTGTTAAATTTTCAAATCAATTTAGCTGAAAAGTTAAACCCCAAACAGATTTTTGTTTTATTATAAATTGAATTTGTTACATCCCAATTTGGAACCACATATCTCAACTTGAGTTTGTTTAGTCTCAATTTAATATTGTTTCGTACCAAAATAAAATTGATAAATCTCAAATGAAATTCAAAAGTATCAAATTGACTTTGTTAAAACTAAAATTGAAATTGATTCGTCTCCAAATTAAACTTGAAATTGTATAGAAAAAAATAAGCATTGTAACACAATTTTTGTGAATAAAGTTTGCATCTATTTATTTTGGCATTTCAAGTAATGTATTAACTTGTATTAAAGCATTTTTAACAAATAGGTCATTTGTAGTAAAAGTAAAAAAAACTTTCAGACAGGTTTCTTGTTAGCAGTGGGGTGCCGCAGGGTTCAGTTCTAGGACCAGTATTATTTCTGGCCTATACGGCACATTTGTTAAATAACATTCGTAGTCCGCACTCACCTTATGCAGATGACTTGAAAATATTTGGCCCTTCCTGTAAATTTAGCAAGATGCAACAACCTACACTTGATTTTATAGCAGGCTGGAGTGACACCTTCTGTGTTTCACTTTGGCGGCTCAAACATAAAACATGTATTCAATAAATAATGAAGCTATTTCTGTGGTGTCATCCCAGCTCGATTTAGGAGTTTTAGTTGATAATAAATTGTCGTGGAGTTCTCATTGTGTTAAAGTTGCGAAAAAGTCTTTTGGGTTATTATTTAATATGACAAACACTTTTGTCAATCCATCTCCAGAATTATGTGCTAAATTTTTTAAATTAAACATTCCTTCTTTACAGCAAAGACAAGATAGGGGTGATTTGATACAACTAATTAGAATAACCTATGATTTATTTCCCAATACATCTGAGAATTATCTAACAGTCGACTCTGATTTACGACTTCGAGGGCATAAATTTAAACTAAAAAGGAACCATTTAAATCTAGTATCAGACAACATTTTTAACTAACAGAGCTTTTGATAAATGGAATAATTTAACAAATCAAATTGTTGAATGCACTACAGTGGCTTATTTTAAAAAGCTTTATAGCAAACAACCAAAATTGGAATTAAAAAAAAATGTTTAAAAAATAACCTATCTTAAATCTTGCTATATAGGTTTCGCCTCAGCAAGTAGTTCTTTAATAATAATAATTTATTTATTTATTTATTTATTTATTTAAATACAGCCGCACCACAGCAAAAGCCAATTATGGGCAGGAACAACAAAATACAAAACTAAAACGAATCGGATAATATAAAGGTAAAAGTAATTAGACGTAAGTAATACAGATATAATCCAAAACAAATAAAAGTAGTAACGTTAACGTTAAACAAGGTAAATAATGTAAATCGATCAACCAACTAGGGAGTCGCTACAGATTGATTTTATCTCGGATATGGACGTATGAAAAATATCAAATTTACGTAGAACGCTGCTGCTGCATACAGAGAAAATAGGAGATGACTCCAACACACGCGTACGTGGAGTGGGTAGGTAGAAAGTGGTAGGAAAACGAGACCCAGGTCGGGAACGGAAAAAGATAATTTTGCCAACAATTCAGGACAATCGACAAGGTAATGAATAAGTTTTATAGAAAGAAGAGAAAAGGTGGCGCGACGACTACTTAAATCGGAAAGGTTGAATCTAGCCAAAAGATCAGATTGCGGGAAACCTCTAGGAGGGTAAATTCCATCAACGTGAAAAGCTAGAAATTTTAAGAATTTGCGTTGAATGTTCTCCAGAGCGTGGATATGAGCCTGATACGTAGGGTTCCAGACTACCGAGGCATACTCCAGTCGAGTTTAATGAGGGTTCTGTACAGCAAGAGAGGTAAGTCAGCGCTTAAAAATCTCTAGAGTTTCTGATAATAAAACCAAGAGTTTTAAGTGAAGATGAAACAATAGATCGAATATGCGAACTAAAGGACAGAGACGATTCAAAAGTGACACCCAGATCTTTAAAAGCGCTAGAGCGAGTAATGGAGACGTCTGAAAAAAAGTAGTTAAAAGAATTGGGGACTTTGCTCTGGTATAAGAAACGATGTGACATTTAGAAACGTTCAGATCTAAGTGGTTAGACCGACACCATTTATCAAAAGATCAAGCCTTTTCTGAAGCACAAGAGCATCAGACATATTACGTATAACCTGAAATATCTTCATGTCATCCGCATACAGTAGGCAATGATAATCAAGAGTAGGTGCGACATCATTGATAAAGATATTGAATAATAGGGGCCAAGAACAGAGCTTTGGGGTACGCCCGAAGGGACACTTGAGACACGCGACCGGAAGCCAAGCAGCTCAACAAATTGGGTTCTATCAGATAGATAACTCTTGAGTAATTGTACTAAGTTGTTACTCAAACCAAAAGCGTGTAGCTTTGAAATGAGAATCTCATGGTTCAACTGATCGAAAGCCTTACTAAAAACGGTATACACAACGTCGACCTGGAAACCAGAATCCAAGGATTCAGCAAGAAACTGGTGCATAACAGTTAAATTGGTAATTGTGGAACGCCCTTTAGTAAAGCCGTGTTGACAGCTGTGAAGCTTTTGGGAGATCCTAGAAGCGATGTGGTTATATAAGCAAAATTCGAAAAATTTTGAGAAGTTACAGAGAAGCGCGATGGGGCGATAGTTAAGAACATTGGATCTGTTGCCTTTTTTATGAACGGGAACAATTCGAGCAGATTTCCAATCAACAGGAAAGCGTCTGTGTTGAAGGATCAGATTGAATATGTGAAGTAACGGCGTCGACAGCACAGAAATGCAGTCTCGCAAGAAGAAGGCAGGGATGAGATCAGTGCCTGCGGTAAGTGTGGGTTTAATCTTTTTATAGCGAAAAGCAGATTAGACTCGACAGAAATGTTTAGGCGAGAGATCACGTCAACAACCTGATGTTGAGGTACAAAAAGTGGTGGGCATGTACGTCGCTAAAGCAGCTACTAAAATAAGAAGCAAAAAAGTTGACAACATCATTTTGGCCGTCACTGTGAGCACCAAGGTAAGTCATGTTAGAAGGTATACCGGAGGAATTGCGGAGTAGATTAATGTAAGACCAGAAATGATTAGGGTTAGACCTAATATCGGTCTCAATACGTCTCAAGAAGCATTTATGAGAAGTCTGAATATCAGTCTTTATATTGCTGCGCAGCATTCTAAACCGATGAAGAGAAGTAGGGTCATTAGATGATTTATAATTCCGCCAGAGAGAGTACTTCAGCTTGATATCAGAGATTATAGCATTAGAAAACCATGGCGGATATTTTGTTCTGGATTTCGGAGAGGACTTAGGGATAAACGCATTGAATGAGTTATAGATAACAGAATATAGTTTCTGTAAAGAAGAATCAAAGGATGAGTCTGTCAAGATAGGGGTCCATGATCGGGAAGAAAGATGTTCATATAAGGAGGGGAAGTAACTTTTTCTAAAGTTGTAGGACACATGAAGATTATTTCCAACAAGTTTGTGGAAATTGCCAATTAAGCTGCGGGAAAATCTTATGAGAAGGGTAGGATGATGGAAGTCCTCGTCAACTATTGGATTGCAGTTCCTGTCAACATGGTTTGGATGACAATAAAAGATCAAGTAACTTATTGTTGGAATTGCGGACAAAGTAATAATAATAATAAAATAATACAGTTCGGTTGATAGAATATTTACAAATTACATACCTGTATTGTTAACCCTTTAACACGTCATTGGGCCGATATAATGTTCACAAGATTAATAAATTAAAAAAAACACACACAGTTAGAACGTTCAGCATTCTTCTAAACGTTTTTAAGTCAAAAAATATAACCCAAGGATTCAACACTAGTAAAAATGAATAAAAAGTCTTCTTAAAACGACCGACAAGATTAAGATTCTCGGGGTGTGAAGGGTAAAGAGGAGAAGAGTCTTGTAGTAGGGACGCGAGGTTTCGATTGACTAATGCATACGATCGCAAAGTGGAAAATATTAATTAAGTTGTTATTTTTTAAAAATCTTTATTTTCGGTTCACGTAATTTCAAAGTAAAAAACTGTAAGCATGCTAGAGTATTGGCGCGTATTTTATCAAGCGGCCTCTTTTTCGATAAATGTAAAAGTTTTATCGATATAACGATGTAAAGGGAAATTGTCTTAAAAGAATAATGAAATCTCGACCACTTCAAAGCGGGTAGAACACGCTTCAAAATTTTTCATAACCACTAATGTTAAGTTAATAATTCACTATTTTTTAAAATACATAAATCGCACAGATAAAAAACTGAAATTTCTGTCACGTCTAGGTTTTATTTTGAAGTTTCTGTTGATGTAAAAATGTCAAAAATTTTCAATTAAGGCCCTCTGTACAGGACTACTTTTTGACGAACTAGTACATTTTAAATCATAGGACAGCAGCAGCTTTTTACCTTTAACTTCAAACGAAAGTCACGATAAAGGTCGTTATTAACTCTACTATAAACAAAATTTTCTCTTGCTAATCATAGGGAAGCAAAAAAAAAATCCTTTCAGAAATCAATAAAGGCGCAATTTGTAACTATTTTAATAAACCATTCACTTCATTAAAGATTAAATGTAGAACAAAACAGAAGATTGTGATTAAATACGGCTTAAACGAAATAAAAAGCAGAATATTACATTTTCATTACCTTTAATTGTGATTTTCAATATAAAGTAAAAGTTATCATATTATTGTACATCATTAAATCTGCTTTATAATGTTATGAAGGCAATTAATTAATAATGTAAACTGACAGTATTCTATATATTTTTCATTTTACGCATTTTACTCATTCTATTAAGAAGATTTCAAAAACATGTTTGAGTTGGAAATGAAACTATTAAGAATAACTGGCCTTGTATCACATTCAAACGAAAGTTTTTAATCAAAATATATGTGCGTTTAATAATTTGCATTGTAATTGTAACACCCTACTGTAGTCTGCACTCAGTATTTGCAGGCACCAAAAATACCATTGCATTTATTGAAAATGTTGCAGTTTGTGTAACATCACTTATTGGTGAGTATAGAAGGAAGAATAAATATAATAAACAGTACCTAATTTTTTAGTCTGCACAAAAGTTGGTGTTGGCTACTATATTCGCTCCGATTTTAAAAACCATTTAAAAATTTTCAAGGGAAATAATTTTTGCCCCAATACGGCAAAATGTGAACCTTCAGAATTGAAACTACTAAACCAATGTTCAAAAATAATTACAGTGCAGGTAATTAATTGAAATTTAATACCAATATTTGCGATTAAAGTTGTATTTGTAGACTATAGTCATGTGTGCTACTGTTGGCGGTTTTATTACAATATCCTCGGCACCTTGCATACAACATAGATTAACAAGCAATTCCGGCTGGTTTTTACCATTTGGTGATTTTCCATTGTGGAATATTACTTACAGTCCAAATTATGAATTAGCTTTAGTGTTTGGCAACTGTACCTATTCTATCGTATTTATGTGTCACAATATTATGTTGAGCGCTGTGGTAGCGGTTATGGTTTTCTTAAGTTATCAGTGCAAAATCTTACAAATTCGCGTTGAAACTTGTATAAATAGAAGTATACAGGTTCAAAACGTAAAGGGTCCAATATTATCGTGGCTTTTGTTAGAAAATAATTTTAAAAGTTGTGTAAATCAACTTACGAATATAATGACCACTACTCAAAATTTTGAAAAATTATTTAAACTTTTTTTTTTAATTGATTTTGCTGGATTTTCGATAATTATGGGCTTATGCTTAATGTACCTATTTATGGTAGTAGTTAATGAATGAATCATGGAATACCGTTTAATTGTATTTTTTACAGATAGATTCATTCAGTTTCAAAGTCATTCAATACCTAATTGTTTTATTTGCAGCAGTAATAACTGCTTTCTTTACCAATTATTGGGGAAGCGAATTAGTGAAGGAGTACATGGAAATTGGACGTAGTTGTTACGAACTTAACTTTGTTGGTACTGACTTACGCTTTCAGAAATCTTTGTCGTTTATGATTCAACAGACTCAGAGACCGGTGCAATTTACTGTTGGTGGATTTCTGCCATTAAGCATGAGTACTTTCTTAATAGTAAGAATTCTTTGTTCTCTTTTTTGTGAAATTTTAAGTAAGTTTTATTCCAGGTGTTGAAAGGAGGATACTCGTATTTTACATTTTGGTATAATTCCAATAAGAATTGATCAAAATTCCGAATACAAAATAATATAAACAATACATAATATACTAAATTATATCGACATTATTATAAAAAATATATACACTGTTGTCAGCTAAGCGCGCGTCGGTCTATAGCTCCTAAACCAATGAGGTTAGGAATTTCGTTCATATGTCAATCTATACTATTTCTAAGAGTCTATTTTTGGAAAATATGTTTGAGTTCACAGGGTGTCCCAAATAGTGTGACGATATGAAAGTTATTTTTCTCGCCTTTTTCAACTGAAACCCCCTGTATATTTTTTCACCACTAGATGTAGAATTATAAAATGAGTCTTTTTTGTATTCACAATTGTACTCAAATTCTCGACGGTTTTCTAGATGTTTATGAAAAACCATTGATTTTACTTTCCACGGTAAATTTTAATAAACAAAATACCTAGGCGGCTATGAATAACATTAGAAATTTTTTAAACATGATTAGATTAAGTATTCAGACAAATTTTGTTGCAAACAGAGATTTAACCTGTTTGTTAAAAACCTATTTACATTTTCTAACATTAAACGAGTAACTGTATTAAAAGCTTCTCTTATTCTTTCCCGCATGTTTTCTGGTGTGGTAGGAGGTATGCGGTAGACCAGATCTTTAACGTATCCCCATAGGAAATAATCAAGTTTGGTCAGATCTGGTGACCTTGCGGGCTACGGAACAGGTCCTTGTCTGCCAATCCAGCTGCCTGGAAGCTTTTCATTCAAAGTATGTCAAACTCCAATACAAAAATAAGCAGGCGCTCCGTCTAACTGGAACCACATTCTTCCTATTAGCCCTAATGCTATATTTTCTAGAAGATTATCAAGGTCTTCGTCTAAAAATTTTTGAAAAATATCCCAATTTAGATGACCATAAAAAAAATGGAGTCCTATTACGCGGTTTCCAATTATGCCTCCCCAGACGTTTACACTCCACCTGTCTTGCCTGTCAACTGCCCTTGTAAAATTTGGATTCACATTGACGTAGTAATGTAAATTAGGTCTGTTCACATGACCATTATTGTGGAAGGTTGCCTGATCAGTAAACAATACAGTATTAAAAAACCGTTCATCTTCTCCAATTTGAGCTAGACCCTAATAAAAGAAATTTACCCTATTTTCAAAATCTTGTCCTTGAAGTGCTTGATTCAGTTGTACATGATACGGATGGAACTTATGTTTTTTCAAAATGTTTTTTTTACGGAAGTTTGACCTATGTGCAGCAAATCTCTAATGTCTGCTGAACTTCTATGTGGGTCTTCAACAACACTTGCAATAATGTTAAATTCGTTTTTTTCGTTTAGTACGGGCTTTATTCTGTCATGCTTTTCATATTTAACTGTCCCAGTCGTGTCAAATCTATCCTTCAATTTTTAAATGATCTTGTATCTGGGTGCCTTCTATCAGGAAACCTCTCTTTGTACACTCTCGATGCTATAAGGCAATTTTTTAAGCATTCTCCGATGATATAAATCATGTCAATTGATTCTTCTATCGTATACTTCATTTTAACACAAAAGAAAATAAAATATGCACTTGATGCCACTGAACGTCAAAATATTACGCGAATAATTAATAACATTGTCATACCAACGAGTAGCTTTTTCCATAGCCTCCTAGGTATTCTGTTGATGAAAATTTACTGTGGAAAGTAAAATAAATGGTTTTTCGTAAATATCTAGAAAACCGTCGAGAATTTGAGTACAATTGTGAATACAAAAAGACTCATTTTATAATTCTACATCTAGTGGTGAAAAAATATACAGGGGTTTTTTTGAAAAACGAGAGAAAAATTGGTTTGATGTTTGTCATGTTTCGGCCATAATTTTGGAAACCCCGTACAAAATTTACAAAATGTTAATGGGTTGACAGTAACTTTAGACCTTTCGCAACTCAATCCATATCAAACCGTGAACCAAAAAAATTAAGTCCGCAAATTTTATGTTTTTCCATTTTTTATTTATTTCTCCTAAAATGCCAGAACCAGTAGATTTTCGGCAATTGATAGAGTGCATGGGTAAACCGAAATATGCACAAAATACAGGGTGTCTCATTAAAAAAAATGACTTTCATATCGTCACACTTATTTGAGACACTCTGTGAACTCAAAAATATTTTCCGAAAATAGACTCTTACAAATAGTATAGATTGACATATGAACGAAATTTCTAACCTCATTTGTTTAGGAGCTATAGACCGACGCGCTTAGCTGACAACCCTGTATTTAGGGATAAGTACTTTTATACATAAAATTACACTTTTCTGTAATTATCTTAATCAGTAGTAGTTGATATTCCAAAAAAAATTAGAAGAAATTTGTACAAGCATAAAAAATATCTAGGTCAATTCTTTACTGCTCTATCTCTGCCTCTATCGGACATTTTTTAACAGGGATATATATCTACTGAATAATTTTTATTAATTCAATTTTACTAAAAATATATTTCTATTTAGTATAATGATGGCAACATTGGGTATCTTTATTGCTTCACAGTGGCATAGCTATGCAAACAGTACGGTTATATTTTCAATTTAACAGTGAATAAGCATTTAATTTAGATTTAATTGTTAAAATTGCGTTTTGCGATAACATTTGCTAATTGCAACTGTTATAAATTAGACAATTTAATTCATGTAGAACAAATCGCACTGCAATTGTCACTTTGACATCAGCAAAAGTTCCCTGAAACTTTTACAGCAACAATTACACACGTGGTTTTCACTTAGAATTTTTAAATTATTATCGCAGCTTACATTGATATTTATATGTAACCAAAATAAATAGTTTGGCATGTTCTAGCTTTCTTATTCATTAAATTGCCCTGCCGAATTACACTCGATGTTTGTGTTTTAGCACACAACCTTCCATAATCAATGGTATAATTTTTTTCAAACCGAAGATATTAGTATCATATCTCAATTACTGCTAACCTAATTATTGCCTACACTTTTGTGTTCTTAGAACATTTACAACTTAGTATTGAAATTAATATTTTAACACGATTTCTGGGGTGAGATTCGAACCAAAGACCCGTGTATGTAAATACGACTACAACGGTAATAACCGCTAGTCCAATCGAGACCCTACGATAACATTAATGCGATGCCTTATACAGGGTGGTCCGTAATGAATGCAACAAAAGGTAACTGTCGATTCTACACGCAAAAATAATGCGATTTAGCAAAACTTGTTCAAATAAAATGTTGCTTGTTTTTGTCAAAGTTTAATTTTCGCATTTTATTTTATTCGATAATTTCTATAGTTAATTTCGGACTTGTCCAAAATTTGGATAATAGGGTTTTAATAGAGCAAAATCGGAATTTAGACTTACTTTTATCCTGGATCACAGGGGGCGCTACAATCGGGAGATTTCTATTATCTATCAGAACTTTTTCGCACGGTGTTATGTCGCAATTTGGGTGGCAAATATCGATAGATCAGTCAATTCTAAGTAGAAATAGGAAACTTCTTTGATACCGATATTCCTAACCAACTTCGAGATATTCGCACTTATTCAATGCAAAGGGATAAATTAGTCAAAAATTATTTATTTTGAAATCTTAGTTTTAATTATTCATTTAAACTATTTAAATATTGTTCAAAATGCCCGCCATTTCACTCAATGCATTTTTGAATTGCCCTATTTAGATATCGTCTTACTCTAAATACAATTTTATTTATTGTTTCTTATTGTCTTAACTCCATCGCAAATTTTTTTGTAGTAGTAGTTCATCGCGCGTTGCATTTTCTTCTTTGTAGACCAGCTCCTTTAAATACCTCCAAAAGTAAAAATTTAGGATATTGAGATCTGGACTACGAGGTGGCCATGCAAATTGCAACCTACTAGACCCCTGAGCCGCAAATTTGAAAGATTGGTTCCTTAGCATTGCATAATTTAAGTGCGAATATCTCAAAATTGGTTAGGAATATCGACATCAAAGAAGTACACCTTTTCTACTTAAAATCGACTGATCTATCGATATTTGCTATCCAAATGGCGATATAACATCGTGCAAAAAGTTCTGATAGCAAATAGCTCAGAAATGTCCCGATTGTAGCACCTCCTGTAAGTCGGCATAAAAGTAAGTCTAAATTACGATTTTGCTCTATCAAAAACCCCGTTATCCAAATTTTCGGCCAATTCCAACATTAACTTTAGAAATTATCAAATAAAATAAAATCCAAAAAATAAACTTTGACGCCCTGTATATCGAAAACCAGCAACATTTTATTTGAACAAGTTTTGCTAAATCGCATTATTTTTGCGTGTAGAATCCACAATTACTTTTTGTCGCATTTATTACGGACCACTTTGTATACATGTATTTTAATCAATAACGATCGATTTTCAAGAAAAAGTCAAAAATGCAAAAATTTTTTATTTCTTCTTGTTCTTATAATTTTAACAAACTTTTTTTGATTTTTGATATACCTTTTACTCTTACCGTTTTGACTTAAACAACTACGTATTGTTTGGTCAGTCTCGTAATATAAATTGAATAAAAAAATAAGAATAAGAATAAAAGATATATTTATATTGAATAGTTCGTGTTGATTTGTTCTCAATTAATTGTATTCAAGTACTCATTAAAAACAACAGTTTTTCTTAGAACCTCTATTTAATCTTAATTGCAATTAGCATAACTATAATCAAAAGTTAATTACCGAGGCTACTGAAACATCAGCGGTTACATATTTGGGCGGGAATTAATGAATTTGTTGTTTCGAATTTGTGTAAATTTAGAAAGTGAAAGGAAAGTTCATCTTTTTGTTTGCATTGTGCGTGGGCTGGCGGATAACCATCTATAAACAGTTTTCTCCCTGTTTTTTAAGTTGAAAAGGGTTGCATTAAAAACATGCCAAACTACCATAAACATAAGCACTATTTTTCCATATAGCATCAAAACAGTTGTTGCAGGTAGTTTTAATTGTAATGAATTCAGTAGGATGAACACTAAATGAACAACAATAAATCTTTTGTTTAAAAAGTGCAAGAAATAAACACGGCATAAACGATTCATTTTATACTGTCATTTTTCTCTGATACTACAAATATATCTTTTTTTCCGCCCTCTTGAGCATTTTAATTGTTTATCTATTTGTCATACAAAAGCTGTAGCTACAATATTACAGAATCGGTTGCATACAACAGTAAATATAAATTACAATGGACCGAAATAATTACTCGCATAAAATTTTGATGAATCTATTTATTCTTCATAGACAATGTGACAAAATTGTGGCAAAAACATGTAGGAAATTCAATAAAATGTATCCTGATTTGCAGCCAATGAACGAAAGAAAGTTTATGCTTGAATCTTAGAACCATAATTGATAAAGTTCTCCTGTGTTTGCATAAACTTTCTTTCGTTCATTTAGTTTTTTTCTGGCCATCTCTTTCTGTAACAAATTAAAATAATACAGTAATTTTTTCAGGAACCGGAAATTGTTATCTGACTATTTCTATTGTTACCAACTTGGTGTGAGCACAGTTCATTACATAGTTATTGAAGTGTGTACTGCTATTATACAAGCAATGACAGAAGAATGCTTACCAGAGAAAAATGGTTAGAGGTTTCAGAAATTTTTTGGAATATGAAACTTTCCCAATTGCTTGATGCAATTGATGGTTAACACGTCGTAATTACAGCACCAGCTAACAGTGGTTCTCTGTATTTTAACTATAAAAAACGTTTTCAATCGTTTTGAAAACAATCATTGATGCAAAATATAAATTGATTTGTGTGGACATGCGTGCATATGGTAAAAATAGTGATGGTAGAATATTCTCTAATTTAATAATTGGAAAATCTTTGAAAGGAAATACTCTGAGTATACCAGAACATAAAAACCTACAAGGTACTGGAATACTAAAGTCTCTTGTAATAAGCGATGAAGCATTTTCATTGAAAACATACCTAATGCAACCCTATCTTCAGCCACAAACAAAATTCAATAATAGATTGTCACGTGGAAGAAAAGTGGTGGAAAATGCATTCGAACAGTTGGTTCAAAAGTTTAGAATGCATAATTGAAGAATCCAGCAAACATGAAACCGCAGACAAAGTCATATTGACTACTTGCATTCTCCATAACTTCATAAAATACTAATAATAATAATAATAATAATAATCATAATGATTTATTTCCAGCAGACTAAAGTCTTTAAATGGATATGTTAAATACAATTTAATAACATTAATAATTAACACCCCCAGGGAGCCTGCATGCAGGTACGGGGTTAGCAAACCCAGGACTTCGAATTCTTCAGTGGGCCACTGTCGTATCAAATCCCCTTTACCTTGATACTGCTGTCATAAAGTTGGCGGCACGGCAGAGCTCTTTCAAAGTGGACGAGTCACACTCTGCAAACTGGCAGAAGCTTTAAAATGCAAAATTTTGGTTATTAGCACATTATGCAATGCTTCGGATGCGTTAGAGAGTAGGGCTACCTCTGATGCGGGACGTCAGCCCAATAAAGATGACCTTAGCATGAACACGGACGTGGGTGTGGACCCCGGAAAAAACCCACATACGAATCAGGAAAAGGCGGTGGTACCCCGATTCTTGATCGTCTAAAAGGTCGAAGGCGATTTTAGTAGTGATAGTCATTTTCTCATCCAGAGGATTATTAATCGAAACTGCGAGCTCAGCACAAGCCAGTAAATTCCTACGAATGGAGAGATTAGGTGATTCAAAGATTGAGGTTAACCCCCATGCTGTCCTGAACCATAGTAAAGGTGTCATATATTGTCAGGATCTGTTAGTGTGCACTACGGAAGTGATATGCTCCGAACTAAAGAATCAAGAAGTAACTGAAGTCAGGCAAATTAAGAAAAGGGTAGATGGCGAACTTAAAGACACGCTAAACCATGTACTCACCTTTAATACCCCTAACGTCCCTTTAAAGATTAAAGTCGGCTACTTATCCGTCCCAGTGCGACTTTACATCCCAGCACCTATGCGTTGTTTCAGGTGCCAAAAGTTTAGTCAGACGGCTCTACGGTGCAAAAACTCTCAAATGTGCGTTTGTGGAAAGCAACTACACGAAGGTCAACCCTGCGAGGAACTTGTAGAGTGTGTAAACTGCAAAGGGCAGCATAAGGCAATCTCCAGAAACCGTCCAATATTCAAACAAGAAACGGCAATCCAAGAAATTAGAGTTAAAGAAAAGCTTTCCTACCCCGAAGCAAGAAGAAAAATAGTTATTACAACACCACAACACGGTTTTCCTTATGCCAAAGCCTCCGAAAAGAAAGGTCAAGTTGATATCTCACTACTAGTAAAAGAATTAGTGCCTACCTTGGTATCGGTGCTAAAAGAGGTATTTGTACCTAAGAACACGCAACCAATTACCCAACTAGTAAATGACAGATATGTGTAAATAGATAATCTAGACAAACACTGATAAATAAATAAATAAATAATCTGGACTACAAACATAACTATCACAGATGTTAATCACAGTTTAAAAGGGCCCCTTTCGGGGTTTTCTTTTAGGCCACCCCTTTTCCTTTTTGGTAGTAGTACCGGAAGTTTCAGAGTTTCAGAGAAAAACGAACAAGTTATTCAATGGAACTGTAACGGTCTCATATGACCATACTGTTCACTAAAGCTGATAATCAGGGATTGTAATTCCTATGTTATGGGTCTGCAGGAGACACATTTTGCTCCTCAGCAACAGTACACCCTTAAAGATTATAAAATGTTGCAAAAAGATGTCCAAGCAGTCAGATCCAGCGGAAGGATAGCGATCCTTCTCAGGAATTACGTACGGGCGTCGGAAGTCAATCTTATTACAAACCTGCAGGCAATAGTAATCCGTTTATTAGCACCAGTAAACTTTACAATCTGTAACGTCTACTTACCTAACGCGGAGTGGAGACCTTAAAGCCGTACTAAGACAATTACCACGACCGTTCCTCGTAGTCGGGGATTTCAATGCCCACAACCATTTATGGGGATCTGCCAGCATCAACTTTACCGGGCGACGCGTAGAACACATCCTCGACAACAACCAACCCGTTTTGCTCAACAATGGCTCTCCAACGTTTATGAACACCAGGTCTAACAACTTTTTCGCTATATATCTGTCCTTCTGCTCGCCGGACGTCACCTATAAGATCGCGTGGTCCACATTAGATCACCTGCATGACAGCGATTACTTCCTTATAGCCATGTCAATTGGAATGAAATACTTACTTTCCATCGCCCGAAAAAAGTCGCTGCTGTCACGTGCTGACTGGAACAGCTACAGAAACGCTCTGGTAATACCAAAATTATCGGGTTCTGTTGACAAGATAGTGGAGGTTCTTAGCTCAGCCATTCTCCGTGCTGTTCAAAACAATATACTGCGATGACAAAAAATTAAATTTTAATTTTGTTTTAATGTTAGGCGCCAACCACTTTATCAAACAATTTAAATTTAGGCTCTTGCTCTCAAGGGTTACTTTTTCTTTACCGGAAACAAAAGTGTTTTCACATGCACGCGTTTTTGTACAACTCCTTCCCAAATAATTTCTGTCACTAAATTTTGTTTTAATGTTGTTCCCTTCATTAAAACACCTTCTCATCTCAACAATAATTTATTTACACAACTTTGATAAAAAGAAGATTTGGCAACGGAGACAAATTTTCACGTGCTCTGCATTACGCGCAAGTTTTTATTACGTGCACGTCGCTTATTTACATAAAAACTTAACCTAAATGGACTAATACTACTTTACAAACTTATTACTACTTAAAATAAATCTACCTGGTCATCACGCCAACTTCGACGGTGAGTATTTGTGTTGTATTAGATGCTCCCGATGTTCCTGTACTTTCTTTTAAAATTACTGCTACTTCGTTAATTTTGCTCAGCCTCGACCGTTCATTCACCCTTGAGTTCACGGACCTTCTCCTTTCCGGATCACTTTCACTGGTGAGTATTTACTTTCCCCGTTTATTTTGTTTACTTTTATTACTGTACTCCTTCAACTTCTCACTTTGTTTTTGGACTTAGCAATTTTTATTAATTTTTAATTGTTGTAACGTGACGTCATCTATTTTATTATAACGGTATTTTTCTTCGCACGAATATACGCCTTTACGCTTTGGATTTTCAACACCTCGTTTTGCACTTAGCACTTTTATTAAATTTTAAATCATTTTAACGTGACGTCATCTATTTGTTTTGGCGGTATATTTTCTTCGCACCGATGTACGCCTTTACGTTTTAATTTTTGGACTCTCAGGCGTCTCTCCCGCATTCTTGTTCTGTTTTTCTGCCCTTCCTTCCTTGTCTTTCTTTTCTTGAAAGAGTATTGCGCCGCTTTGCAGTTTGTCTTTAAATTTTGTTTATGTTCATAACCCAACTTTTTATAATTAACTTTGTTTAAACCACGCATTTTCACCCTTTACGTCCTTGTTTATGTTTTACATTGTCTATCACTCACTTTTGTTTGTCACACTTCGTCCCTTTTTATCACGCTCACCTCACATTTCGTCTCTTGGCAAATGACCTTGACCTATTATTTGTACCTTAATTACATAACTAATACTAACGTTTTACAGGTTTTCTTTGGTTGGGAAGATTACTGATTCTGCGGGACACTTAACAATGATTGAAGATCATCATTACCTAGATCAACTATCCAACTTCCAGCAGAATTCAATGATATTTCCGAACATAGCCGATTTACAAAGAATATGGAATTTTTGCCTTAAATGGGGTTTTAATCAATCGGGAATGGCATTTTAAGGACTTTTCGAAGTTTATGGAACTGGCTCAAATGCAATAACATCGCAATACCTATGGGAGTAGGTACAGTACGACTACGCATCGAGTACAGTTGGTTATAAGGAAAGAAACGCTTATTTAACGCATTCAAGAAGAACCCGCCGTTAGAAAACCTGATCGCCTTTAAAAGGTCTAGAGCGCATGCTCGCCTAACAATGTTGGAGAGCAAACGAGCCTCATGGCGTGAGTATGTGTCGTCAATTAATAGATCGACACCGATCGCGGATGTGTGGCGTAAAATTAATGCGGTAGCAGGCACCAAAAAACATATTAGTGCGATCAGTTTAGAACTAAATGGACACGTTTTAAAGACTGCAGTTGACTTTGCGGAAGCTTTCGGCGATCAGTTACAGGCAGTCAGCAGCTCTGAAAACTATCAGCCATCTTTTCTAAGCACAAAAACCGTTAGACTTTAGCGGCCAACAACATAGCTTACCCATCAATGCCCTATTTAACATGTCCGAGTTGAAAGAAGCTTTAGTCAAATGCAAAAGTTCGCACCAGGTCCTGATGGAATCCCTTACGAGTTTGTGAGGAAGGGCTGCCGTCCCTGAAAGAACCGTTCCTCGCTCTATTCAACAAAATATGAAACGAAGGTACCTACACGGCCGCCTGGAAAAAAGCCGCTATCATTACAACCCTGAAGGAGGGTAAAAACCTCATGAAACCCGCTAGCTACAAGCCCATAAGCTTAACGTGTTGTTTAGTCAAACTTTAAAAAAAAATGGTTAGTAATCGGATTGTGTGGCAGCTGAAAACTCACAATTCCCTGGTAGATTACCAAGCGGGTTTTAGGAAACGGCCATGGACGGTAGAACAACACGTATACCTGGAGAAGGAAATATTAGAAAGTTTCCGAAAAGGAGAGCATTCAGTCGCTGTCTTCTTTGAGCTTGAAAAAGCTTATGACACGGCATGGCGCTACGGAATCATTCGCAAGCTTTATGATTGGGGACTGACGTGCTGAAATTTGTGGCTTCTTTCTTAGATGACAGAAGCTTCAGAGTTCGAATCAGAAATGCGTTATCATCACGGAGGATCTTGGAAAACGGAGTGCCGCAGAGTTCCACGCTTAGCGTGACCCTATTTGCAGTTGCGGTGAACGATATATCAGCGTCCGTAGATGCATCAGTAAGCAGATGTCTGTATGTAGACGATCTAACCATATTTTTTTCGGATCCAAAAATGCGTACAATAGTCAGTAAACTACAAGAAGCGATTAATTCTATTTTGCGAAACTGGTTTTTGGTTTTCCGCGCAGAAAACTTAATGCGTCCATTTCTGTCGTATGAGAAGACCGCAGTATGGACCGCTACTATATACAGGGTGTCCGGAAATTATGCGCAAAAATTTTGGGTACTAATTTTAGAGTAAAAATAAAGGCCACAAGTTTCTATAACATTTTTTCGAAAACTCAAAGGTAAAGGATCTACAGCACTTTAAAGTTAGGAATTTTTAAATATTTAAAAAAAATTTTTTTGTTTGTTTACCGATTAATTTGAAATTTGGCACGCTGATTACTATGCTCATGCGCATAAACGTGCAAAATTTGACGTTTATCCATCAAGCTTAAAAGGCTGGAACCGCCCCAGTCATGCATTTAATTGCTCGAAACTTTTTTTGATTTTGAGTTTTTGCTAATTTCATTTACATGGAATGAAAGATTATTTAAAAACACGCAAAAAAGGTTTACTTGTTTCACCTTCGTAAATCGAGCCGTTTTCGAGAAAAACGACTTTAAAGTTTGTGTTGCACCAGCATACATGATACTGATTTATTTCATTTTTGACATTTCAACGAAGTGTGCCTTGAGAACAAGTGCTATGCACGTTTATGCGCATAAGCATGAGTAATCAGCGTGCCAAATTTCAAATTAATCGGTTGAGAAACAAAACAAAATTTAAAAAAAATGTTTTAAAAAAGTGCTGTACACTCATGAAATTTAAAACTTGGACACCACAATTTCTGTAAACAAAAGTTTGCACATTGTGAAGCGGGCTTAAGGGTATCATTTACAATTCTAACAGCAGGTAGTCTCAGCAGGGGTTATCTTATAGAAGGACTGTAGAATGAATCATTACACTAAGCACGTTTTAGAAAATAGGTAATTTACGTTGCTTACTTAATTTTTTCTTTAAAGAATATATTTGAAGGTATCGCTAATTAAACACCATAGCTCGATTAATTATCGAATCAAAATTTTGTTTAGGAAATGTTTACAAAATAAAATTAGAAATAATTTTGATTTAAAAACGTCTACAAGCAATAACTTTTAAATTAAATCAAAAACTAAACATGGTTATTTGGGTTGACTGATTATTACTTATTTTTAAATAAATCTAACCTACTAATTATTGTAAGTTATTAAAAAAATCATTAAACTCTCTATTCATAATATTTAGTCCTTACAAAATGTATATTTTATGACGTTTCATTTTTTCTGTAGTTAATATAAAAAGTGAAAATAAAAACTAAGGCAATTCTTATTGTCAACGTATATATTTAGTTTTTGACAAGAATTTATTACATAATTATAATTAAGATACCAAGTTATAGTTTAAAATTAAATGAAAATTTTTTTTTTAAATAAAGGTATTACTATATAAATAAATATAAGAAATCAATAATTGGTGTGACCTCCATTATTATTGATACATTCTTGGAGGCGTCTACTCATTGACGCTATCAAGGTATCAATATTACCACGTTACCCACGCTCATATACTTACCTCGTCAGACCCACCATCTTGTCAATTCTGCAACGAACACACCCAGATGGTAAACCATCTTCTGTGTGATTGCCCTGCAACAAAAAAACATAAGAAACAGATATGGATTAAGAAATGATATTAGAGATGTACTTACCACCAAGGAAGGCATTGAAGACGCTGAAATATCTGAAAAGTTTACAGGTTTTGGACAAATTTTAAGCACTCAATGAGAGAACGTATATAAAAGGAAAGCGCTAATAACCGAAGAAGTCGATGCGCAAAAACAAAAAACCTTTAATAATACGTTAAATAAACAAGCAAAAACTACAAAAGAGAAAGAAAAAACTATTAAAAATAGACAACAAACAGAACATATTATAAATAACTAAGATCTGGTATAAGTTAATGCCTCATAGAGCCTGTTTTTAGTTTTGCGGGTTGAAAAATCATTATAGGATGTGTATAAATCAGCAACACTACTTAAGCTATTATATAGCCTACAAAAATATATTATATTATTATAGATGGAAATGGGTGTTAGGAATTAGGTACACAAAAGTAACAGGTTGTCTAATTAAAAGCCTAGGAATATTAAAATTTATATCATTTACCAAAGAGATGCTGCAAATACAACCATTAATTAATTTTTGAAAGAAAATCAGACAGGCAACAATTATGTGAGATTTTAATAAAATAAGTCGACAACGTTGAAATAGCCAAGGCATGTCACACTGTCTGATTGGATAAGATCTAAACGATTTAAAAAATAAATATTTTACAAACTTACGTTGGATATTATCTATCATATCAATGTAAAGTTGACCAAATCATATTGCAGCATTCAAGACGTGAACGAACAAGTGAGTAATACAGTAGCTTAATACAGTTAGTATCCTTAAACTCTTGCGTGTTTCTGATAACAAAACCAAGCATTTTAACAGCATTATTACATATATCTATAATGTGAGGGACAAAACTTAGTTTATTATCCATAATGACACCTAGATCTATAATCTGACAACAGTTCTCTAGCACATGACCTCTAATATTATATTGAAATTGAATGACATTGGATTTCCTGAAAAATGAAATAGCTTTACACTTACTAATGTTAACATAGTAAACTTTTGTTACACCATTCAATAAACTTATCTAGAGAAGTTAGTAAGTCAAAAAAATCTGAATAATTAGTTATAACCTTTGCAATTTTTAGGTCGTCCGCATATACAAAAATATCACAGTCAAGATATTGTACAACACTATTATAAAATATAATAAACAATAATGGACCCAAAACAGAACCCTGGGCAGCACCAGAATTAACATTAAACATCTTTGATCTAAAGCCCTTACATTCTACAAACTGCAAACGATTGGACAGCATTGCTTTTATTAATAGTACTCAATTGTCACACAAACCGTAATGGTTAAACCTTTTGAGTAACAAACATAAATTGACCTTATAGTCTTGGAAAGATTGGTATAGATAACCTCAACCTAACATCTATTATCCAAGACATTTGATACAAAAGTTGTAAATTCACAAAGATTTGTGACGGTTGATCGACCTTTGATGAAACCATGTTGTTTAGGGGCAATAAACGATATGACACGGGAATAAATGACGTCAGCAATAATATGCTCAAATATCTTAGCAAAATTACACTGTAGGGTTATAGGTCTATAGTTCTTAATATCGGACTTGTCACAATTTTTGAAAACTGGAATTAACTTAGAATGCTTCCATAAGTACGGATATTGGCTAGTTCTTAAAAATACATTAAATAGGTGTGTTAGAGGATCAATCAAACATAAAATGGAGACTACGTAGGATGCAATTAAAACACCATACGTATTTTTGGATGGCGACGTTTTGACCCTAGAATTGTGTGGTCTTCCTCAAGGCTTTGTTTAATTAAAAAACTGTTACAAGACAGTATAATATTTCAATTATTAGTTATATAAATAAAATACGTAAAATATTAATTCAATATTCAATATACCTAGCCTCCTTATAGAAGGCCTAGCACTGTTGGGAAAATTAATAAGTTGATAAACTTCTTATCTATTTAACTGAAATATAACAAAAATAAACAAGTGACTAGCTAATATTTATTGTAATAAACATTATTTACTCTGAACCCAAAGTTTTTTTTGTAATTTTTAAATTCTTTTTTTAAATAACGTCCCTCTCAAAACTTCATTTAATTCTGTACTTTAAACATACACTGTCGTCTTTTATGATTATGAATTAATTATAATTAATACTAATAGCGCTTTCGATCAATGCAGAAGATCCTATATATTTTTACATATTTAAACTCGGACATTGATTTCGTGACGATTTCTTTTAGGTTTTTTCTACATCTATCCCCACTTGTGTCTGAGATTTTACAATTTTCATTAAAGAAATAACAATTCTTTTAATTTTATTCAAGAAGCGGAAATTGTTTTTGATGAAGCTTATTAAAAAATAGTGATGAGATTTGGATTTCATTTTAAAAACTACTCCACAACATGCAGGATGTTTAAAATGCTAAATTTTTTAATAGGAATCACTCTATATTTTTAAATATTAAAAATTTTTCTTGTAGAATTTCTTCTAAAAGCTTTTAGATCTTTATTCCTGGTTTCTTGTGCCTTTTCAGAAAGTTGGCTTATTGTAAGAATTGCAAACAAGATTATTTTTGTTCCGTTAACCAACACTTTGTGTTTCAACGGGAGCTTGTAATACCAGGGATATTCTGTAACAAATAATTTGACAGTGTTGTCTTACTTTTCCTAATCTATTTTGTAACAAGGAGTTACAATGTATTTAAAATTACTCCAAATCTACTAGGTATTTCAATATTAATGCCAGTAATAGATGAAGAAATTTCAGGATCTTGGAAAATCGGCGAGTAGTGTTTTCATCATAACTAATACCGCTCCCACCAGGCTTAACTTGATCAACAATTAGTCTTAGTTGACCTTTAATATCATTTTAGATATGTAGTTTGCTAGTCTTCAATTTAGTCTGATCTTTTGTATCTCTAGTTTTTCGTTTTCTTTTTTCGTCAGCTTCATTCTTTCTTACTTTTTCAAGGTCGTTTAACTCTTTCGGTCTTACCCCACAAACATAACAGACTTGGGCTGAAGCAGGGTTTGTTATGGCATTACATACTTTGCCGTAAATCATAGTCAAATGCATTTTGTCGTACGGATATTTCTGTCTGAAAGAGTTATAGTAGTAGGTATCAAATTTTCTATTATTGTTTCTCGATGTTTTCGGTGTGATTTCTTGTTAGGTAAGTGTTTTCTTCTTTACATTGAATATATATGGCTCTACAGTATTTTGTAGAGGAAAGTCGTGGATTTTGGATCTTCTTGCGTGGTTCTGCGTTTAGAAGATATAGTTTGATAGGGACAATAGGACTGACAAACTGTCGACACATCCCCACTTGTAACTTAACTGTATAACGCGGCACTACAGTTACAATTGTTCAATTTTAATGATATGCATCAAACTATAATATGATGGATAAAACGTTTATTATTGTTTGGCACCGGCCACGACACTATTTAGCTAGGTAGTTTCAAAATACAGCCTGTCCGTGAAGTACTCGGACTTTAGATATTGTCTACAAAAATTAAATTTATTCAAAATCAGTTTTGACCGTTCTTTCGGATTTCTTAGTGACTACAATTTAAAAACATTTTCAAATATACAGGTTGTCCTACTTTCATGGACCACTTGTCAACTTTGATATTTTAAATGGAAACACACATTTTTTATTTTTATTCTAAATCTACGTGAAAAACTATGGGGACTTTGTGTATACGATTTTTACTCAAAAAGTGATCCTTTTTTAATAAATAATTTTTAAACACTTTCTTTGGTCAATATCGCCTTTCAGATATTTCAAGTTTTTCAGGTTCTTATTTGAAATATGAAACTCAAATTGTATTCACACTTAGGGTGGTTGCGAGTAGCTAGCGACCTTAACAGTCCATGTTTTAAAAGTTGGTCTTGGTTATACAGGGTATGAGAAAAAAATGTCAATTTTTGTAACCGAAAATAATTAGTAACTTGAGAAAATCAAATGGAACACCCTATATATTCCACCCATGATCGATGTAGAATTAAATTCTCTACAACTTTGCAATTGGTGTCTGTCTACCAAAACTCAATCGTTGGCCGTGAATTTTTTTTTATCAAAACCTTTTATTGACAACTCAAAATTATAGAATAGATCATTAAAATTTACAACAACATCGCTGAACAGATTATTTTAAATAGTTTCTGTCAGGTATTGATATAGTGCTGTACACGATAAGAATTAAATTTGTTTATTCGCAACACTTTATTTACATGGGTCCTCCAAGCTCCAACGTTATCTACTATTTGTCGTACTCAATGGTAGGATTCTCAACTACTGATAACGATAACGATGTCAAATAACATACCTCTTCAGAGGAAACATGTTTACCTAGTATTTTTCTCTCTTGGTTCTTGATTATTTGCTTTATAATTATGAGCTGCCAATAAACTTCAATTCGATTATCCGGTGGAATAAACCATACTATTTCTGCTGCCGAAAACTACTTATTGTTACTAACAATACAAAGATACAATAAAATTGTAATAGAATAAACAGTTACTAACACAACCGTGACAATAATAAACTTTTGACGTTCGCATTTCACCACCTACTTAATTTTTTGATGATAATTTTTGATAAAAACGAGTTTCACTGTTAACAGTGGATTTTTGGTAGACAAACATGTATAGCAAAATTGTAGAGAATTTAATTCCACATCGATCTAACGTTTCATTTGGTTTACTAAGTTATTTGACATTTTGATTACAAAGTTTGACAGTTTATTTCTCACATCCTGTATAATCGATATAAACTTTTAAATCATAGACAGTTAGGTTCGTTACCGCCCTAAATGTGAATAAAATTTGAATTTAATATTTCAAGTAATAACCTCAAAAAACCCAATTAAATATTTAATAATCGATATCTCAAAAAGTATCATTTTTTAAGTAAGACTCGTATACATAAAGTAATCATAGTTAATCAAAAAAATTTATCATTAACAAAATAAAAAATATATGTTTACATTTAAATAAAATGTCAAAGTTGACAAGTGCTACATGAAAGCAGGACACCTTGTATAATTGAAAATATTTTTAAATTATAGCCACTGACGAACCTAAAACAATGGTCAAGCCCGATTTTGAAAAATTCTACTATTTAAAGGCAATATCAAAGGTCCAGCGTACTACATGGACGGTTGTATATAATTTTTAATTTTTGAAACTGTATTACTTATTGAAACAATAAATTTATTTATTCATTTAAATTAAAACTAATTCTTTTAGCTAGAAAACGAAAAGCTCGAAATTACTTCTCGTAACTTGATCGATATACAGGGTGATTCATTAATGAGTGTAAATATTTTACGCAGAAAATGCTGAACCGAAAATATGAAGATTTAAACCAAAACACTTAAATATAATATAGTTTTGTACTGAGATACAGAGTGCTTCATATAAAAATCTAAAAATTGTTTTTGACTGTTAAAATTATTATGTTTAATTTGTTATTATTATACTATTAAATAGCATACCATAATGTTTTATTTTTGTATTAATTGCGCTATCATAATAAAAATAAATCCTACTATAAATAATGTCTTCAGATTTGAATACACACGATCTTACAACCTAGAATGTTGGAAAGAGAAAAAAACGTTGCTCCATGTCGTACTCTTTTGATATGGTACAGATACTGCATCTTAATAAATTTTAATGTATTTTTATATGCTTAAACTGATTACCGAGTATTATAAAAAAATATCCAATAGTCATGAGTAAAGTTGTGAATATATGCAAAATGCATATTCTTTATTTATCGGTATATTTAACCGAACTTTTGAAATTAATTGAGGGATTTCATACTGATTAAATCCAATTTAATTTTGCATATATTGCATATTTTGTCAAGGTCTTGCATTTTTGGTAAAAATGCATATTGCTATTTTCTTCTATTTCTGTGCGAAATCTTTTAATTTTGTAAAATTTCATATGCTTCTCTCAATTTGAAACATTTTGTTGCGCATTTTCTCGTTTGAATAAGGAATAATTTTTTTTTTAAACTTGTTTCAAGTTAAATACAGGTATGTACCTACAGGTATTTTAGGTCCTTTGTTTCGCGTAATCCCTTGTTAAATGGTATCTGTCAATCATAAAGATTTATGTTTAAAAGGCAGTAATCTACTTAATTCTTGACCATTGTGCATTTAAGTCTAATCCCGATTCGATTTTGACATGCGTCGCAACTCTCAAGTGCAACTTGGTAATTAACAGTTAATTACTTTAGTTTGGCTTTACAACACGTGTAGTGAACATCGTGACTAAAAGCTTAAGCAATTGTTTAAACTGTGGTTATAGGTAGTGCTTTGGTACCTACGTGTAAAAATGGCTAAAAGTAACATCATTTCTTGGATAAAACCTTATCGAGAACTTACGTTAGAGAACGAGACGGTGTTTTGTAAACCTTGCGGAAAATCTGTAAGTATTTACTATCATATCAATCATCTTATTTTATTAAATTCATACCAAGCAGAATTTTATTTTTTGTGCATTAAATAAACCTCCAATGATTGGTGTTTCGTTTTAATGAAAAACTTCCTACCAAAATTTAATCTAAACTAAAATAATCTATTAATAAGTTTATCTAAAACAATTTGTTTAAATGCAGATATCTTGTGGAAGAAAATATTTGATTGACCAGCATTGTGGTACACAACTGCACAAGAGGAACTGCGAAAAATCAAAATCTGCTGGAATGTACCAAATATCCATGCGCCAATCCATTGCAGTAAAAAAAACAAATCAGAAGAGGAGCAGTTTAAATTTGATTTATGCAAATGCTTGATTTCGTCCAACATCCCATTAAATAAACTAAGTAATCCAGCCTTTAAGGGATTTTGGAAAAATACTGTAACAAAATTATTCCTGACCAAACCACACTGCGAAAAAAGTACGTCGAGGACTGCTACAGAGAAACAATGGTCAATATCCAAGAAATTGTAAAAATCGATATCTATTTTTGTAGTCGATGAAACGACTGATGTTTGTGGTAGATACATTGCAAATTTAATGGTAGGCGTTCTGGGCGAAAATTGTTTGAACAAACCATTTTTAATTAGTTGTAAACAACTAGATAAAACGAATAATGCAACAATTTCGAGATTTATTCAAGACGGTTTAACTAATTTATTTTTGCCAGGTGCACTGCCAATTGACAAAGTGCTTCTCATGCTTTCTGACGCAGCACCTTACATGGTAAAAGCTGCTCAAAATTTACGTATTTTTATCCAAATTTAATCCATAACACGTGCTTGGCACATGGAATAAATAGAGTTGCAGAAGAAATTAGGAATCAGTTTCCGTTAGTAAACGAGTTGATAAATAACGTAAAAAGGTATTTGTAAAAGCGCCCTTGAGGGTACAGTTTATAGAGAAACACTTCCTAACACTCCTCTCCCGTCTAAACCAGTGTTAACTAGATGGGGTACATGGATAGAAGCGGCTTTATTTTATTCAGAGCATTTTCAGGGTATAAAAAGTATTATCTGAATTAACCGATGACTCGTCCGCTGCAATTATCGAATCAAAGAAAATACTTGCTAATTCTCAGTTGAGCCAACAATTAGCTTACATTTCATGTTATTTTAGTGTATTACCAAAATTATTTCTGGATTTAGAAAAGCAAGGCACTCTACTAGTTGATTCTGTAGAGCTAATAGAAAATTTTGGAAAAATATTGAAAATTTAAAGGATAAAAGGGATATTGCATTTCAAAAAATGGCAGGAAGTTTTGCGTAAAATGAAGGTTTTCAAATTTTAAAAAATGTTGCAATGGTTTTGAATGGAGAATTTGTTGAAGATCTGACAATGACTCCGGATATTATATCAGCCCTCTCTAATGCGCCCATTACATCTGTTGATGTAGAGAGAAGCTTCTCAGCTTATAAATTAATTTTAAGTGACAGGAGACACTCGTTTCTTGCGGATAATATAGAGAAGCACCTTATTGTTAGTTTGTATCAAAGTTGTAATAACTAGAAATAAAATAAAATCATTTGTAAAATACATACATTATTAAATGATATAATTACAAACTTGTCCATTCTGTACAAATAATGTTTCAGATTGTTGTGCATATATGTGAAAATCTTTGCATAATTTACTCTAATTTAGTGCACATATATGCGCATATTTTCGTCTTTTTTCGTGCATATAATTCACAACTTTAGTCATGAGTAACAGTCAAAAACAATATTTAGATTTTGATATAGCTCTCTGTATCTCTTTTTATTTAAGTCTTCATATTTTAGGCTCAATTTTCTGTCTCAATATTTACACTTATTAATGTATTTAAGTGTTTCGATTTAGCACCACTAATAGCATGTATTGTCTCTTTGTCAGTGTAGCGTCGACGAAGAGGAAAGTGCTTCGTCAGGCGAATATAATATATTCCAAGCTATCTGTCCGGTAAAAGATTAACCCCTCTTTACTTTTGGGCGGCTCACCGTGATGGAAACTATCGTTAAATGTTCAGCCTTCAGTTCATTAGCTTTAGGGGAGACAAGGAATTATATTGTAGTATACAATGGGTTAAGAAAGATAGAAACATTTAGAAAACGGATACAAAGTAAAAAGGGGTTAATCTTTTACCGGACAGATAGCTTGGAATATACTATAACTGCCTATTTCTACTTGACTTTTTCTTGCTAGCTTTTAAAAACCAAGAATTTTTGTGGCTCGAGTTGGGGTGATTATTGATTCTTTGACTATTTTTTCCCCATGTTCTTTCCCTCATTTTCTAAGACTCATCTGAGTTGGTCATGAAGACTCATCTGCTGTCACAGACTTACGGAGCTCTTCAGCTTTTTGCCTTTTGATTTTGTAACTTCCTTTCCCAAATGCTGAACTTGGGAGACCAAACTTTTACTGCAAATTTACGTGTACGTTCGCGTAGTTTTCTAGAAGACAATTTTGTCTCAGCATCCGTCAGATTAAAAAAATCATAAATATTTGAACATACAGAAAGTGATTGAATAGATATTGCGACAATTACTCATGATTAGATCAGCGTAATTCAAACTTACGAAATTGATCATTTTGATCAGATATGACCTTGACATAGCACACTGTGCGACGGGTTTGATGAATCATTCTGGATACTCGATAAATGATAAATAGAGAACAAAATAAAAGTATCTCATTAATACAAACTAAAGAAATAAATAATGTACATTTTTATTAATTCTAAATGCTTTAGCAATTTAATCTAAAACGAACGGGTCTTATTATTTTGCTGCTATTAAATTTGCTCTGTAATTTAATAAACGTGCCTCATCAATAATGTTAATAGACACTAGGTGCTTCTATAAATATTTCTAGGCGTCCACCTTTTACTCATTCTGTTATAGAATTTTTCAAAAATGTTTGACCTAGAAATTAAACTATTAAGAATTACCGGACTTTTGTCACATCCTAAGGAAAATATTTTATATAAATTGTATACTTCTGTAATACTTTGCATTGTTGTATCATCATCTTTTTGTACTCTTTACTTGACATTTACAGATGTGACAAGTACTATTGTATTTATTGAAAATTTTACGTTTGGTGTAACATTACTAATTGGTAAATACAGAAGAAAAATAATCAAAATAATATAAAGTGTTTCAGTTAGCATAAAAGTTTGTGTTGGCTACTATATCCGTTCTGAATTTAAAAATCAGTTAAAAAATCTTAAGGAAAATAAATATTGCGCTAATATCGAAAAGTATGGTTCTTCAGAAACAAAACTATTAAACCAATGTTCAAAAACAATTAAGATACAGGTAATTCATAAAAAAGTTGTATCAAACTTGGTAATTAAAGTTTTATTTGTAGACCGTATTTTTTACTTCCACGGTTGGTGTTTATCTAATAATAGCAAACGCACCTTGCATACAACACAGACTAACAAATAATTCAGGGTGGTATTTGCCATATGGTGGTTTTCCGTTATGGAATACAACTTACAGTCCAAATTACGAGGTGCTTTAATCTTCGTTAACTTTTCTAATTTTGTAGTGTTTATATGTCATAATATTTTATTAACAAGTGTGTTAGCAGTTATGGTTTTTCTATGCTGTCAATGTAAAATTGTACAGGCTCGTGTCAAAACTATTTTAGAGCGAAGCATGCAGGTACAAAATGTTTAATTTGTTTTTTGTTTTGATTTTAATAAAATTATTTTAGGGCACAATATTATCCTGGTCTTTACTAGAAGATAACTTTAAAGATGGTATACAGCAACTTATGTACATAATGAATGCCACCCAGAAGTTTAGAAAATTATTTTCTTCGATTTTTTTAATTGATTTTGTTGGTTTATCGATTATTATTGGTTTATGTTTAATGTATACATTTATGGTAGTAGTTAATTCACCATATGTACAGATTAATAGTGTGTATTTTAGATAAATTCATATAATTTCAAATTCATCCAAATAGTCATTATATTGTTTGCGGCTTTAATAACTGCATTTTTTACGTCTTATTGGGGAAGCGAATTGGTAAAAGAGTACATGAAAATTGGTTGGTGTTGTTACAAACTTGACTTTGTTGGCACAGACTTACGTTTTCAGAAATCTTTATCCTTTATGATTCAACAGAGTCAACGGCCAGTGCAGTTTACTGTTGGTGGTTTCAATCCGTTAAGTATGAGCACGTTTCTAGTAGTAAGTGTTTTTTGTTTTTGCTTGAAGAATTTTTTGTAAGTAAATGAATGTTATTCTAGGTATTAAAAGCAGCATACTCGTATTTTACATTTTGGTATAATTATAACAAAAATTAATCAAATAGCTACTACTATGTGTAGATACAACCAAGTGTAACAATATTATTCAAAAATAAAGTTCTTATACCAATAAGTAAGTAGTTTCATATACAACAGTACACATTTTTCCGCAATTCTATTTAACTTATTGTAGTTTGATATATCAGTGATTAGACTGTGCTAATCATAATTCCAAATGAAATAAATAAACAACTTATTATGTAATAAGGTTGCATTAATAACTTTCATGAATATGTTTCTTCTGGAATACCCCGCTGCTAACCCAGTAAAGGTATATTGAATACCTAGGCGACTACATTTAATTAAAAGGAACAAAAAGTAAAGAGTATTTATTCTAAGACAAGGTAATTACGACACATTTTTTACCATTATTTACCTCACAATTAATGATGCATCGATTGGCGAGTAATCGTGATAGAACATCTAAGAGTTGAGGATTTCTGTTCGGCTCAAAGCACCCTCTTCTTCAAACGTTTGAGGTTTTATGCAAAGTGCATAAACTCTTCGTAACCTACACCTTTTGCTCTTGAGAACCAATGGACACTGGGGTTTAGCTTTGACTTGCTCATGCAATGTTTTTTCGTCAAAAAATTTGAGCCATTCAGAAGTAACGGGTTTTTAATTTAATTGCAACTTATTCATTAAACATTCTCAAACATTGTCTCTACCCTGTGTGGTTGTGTGGGTCATTTTCCTTAAGGCAGAGTAAGTGATGAAAAATTAGAATTGTTTTAAATCGTAATTTCTCAATCCCACTTATAGTTTCTCTCAAGTATAGTCAAGGATAATGTTTTGTCGATGTTCTTATCACATTGCTTCTGTAGATATATGGAGAGCAAAATCTTAACGAAAACAACAACTTTAGGAAAAACTAACTCAAATTCGATAATTTTCTTCTTTTTTCCGTTTTCTCTTTCTTTTTTGTTCTTGTTTTGCGTACATCGTCAAACTAAATTGGTACGCCCGAATCTCAACTAGTATACGCTTAAACTACAGGAATGACAATCATGCCAGCTGAAGACCGGGCAATCTGTTTGAATTGATCACAGTGGCGGCACTGGAATTGTGCTACCAATTATCAATCATTTGTATTTTTGTTCGTAAATTAGAGGTTAGAAAACCATTGCACGGCACTGTGACTGTTTAGTAACTTTGTATTAAACTCTAAGCAACTTGTTATTCGAAAATGAAGTACAGAGCATGATGAATTTGATTATCTTTTTATTACAAAAAAGAAATTCTACTAGGAGTAGCTCCTGGATGAAGTCTCTAGCTGCCATAACATTTAACCGAAATATTAGCCTCAACAATTCCTCAGAGAGCTCGAAGAAATTACGATGGCCCTTAAATGTTCTTGACCTCCTTCTGCGTTGTTGTCTTTAAGTAAGTGATCAATTCATAATTAAAACACAAACTGACAAATTAAAACTATATAGCTCCATCGTAAGGGAATCAATTATATTTACTCGCGACCCATTAATCGCTTTACACGTGTCCGCCTCGCAAATTTTGATTGTACCGCATTACAAAAGCGAAAGTAACTTCTGTTCAATTTTGCAGTGCAAGTCAATGAGATAATAATTAAATAAATGTGTTTGCTTTTAATATTGTTTATTTATTTTGTTTTCTTTAAAACCTTCAGTATTAATACGCGGTCTGACAGACGGCATCTCCATTTTCGGGTTACTAACATCAAAACGCGCGAGCAAGTACATCTATGTCTTTCCCTAGATTACTTTCTATCAGTTTTACGTGAGCGTCTAAAAGCGATAATATCAGTTTTTAATTAGTTTGCGAGAACGAACAGAAGCGCCTGTTGAAAATGTGCCAGGAATTACAAAATGAAAGTTATACGGTAGCTGAAGTTAGTGACCAAGAAGATTCTCATGAAGCAGATAAAGTAGAGGAACGAGGAAGCGATTCTTAATCAGAACAAGATATGGATTCAGATGGTGAAATTGATTATGCACCACATGCTAAGAATCTAAGAGAACTGGCAAAGATGGTTCAACAAAATGGGAAAATACTTGTTGAATACACAAATTTATCTATCACATCACAACAATGCGATAAGAGCTATCGTACTTGTTAAAAATTCATCTCAAATTTTTATCAAGAAACGCTGTATTAAATTTTAAATCAGTTTAAGTACATTTCAATGTCAGATTTGAAGTGAAGTGAAAAATGCATGCTCTATTTAAAATTGTCTTTTTTAAAAAATGAGTAGTCGTGTGTCATATATAAAAAAAAAGTTGTTAAAAAACGTTTTGCAAAAAACTCGTTCATAAAAACTCACTCAAGCTCACATTGCCTTAAATTAAGTGGATATTAAAAGAAATTTGTACCATCCTGAAAAATTGTTTAAAAATATTGTTTTTTAAATGTAACTGTACCAGCCTGAAATATTGTTTGAAAATAAATTATTTTCCAATATTTTCCATGGTTCATTTCGAGCCGGATTATATGAAGATTGTTTTATTAGAATCAAGCACAACAACGAACAACTCTTAAAATGTACATCTATCTTCAAGTAACAGAAATATTAGATTGCCTGACATAAATTTGCCAATTTTTTCAGGCAATTGTGTAGAATATCATTCATTTATAGATTTGTTTAAAACTTTAATACTTAACAACATTCAATTATCATCAAAATCTGAAATTTTTGTTTATCTTAAGTCATATGTCATATTTACGTGGAGAGGCAGTAACAGAGAGTAACAGATGATAACCTAGATATTGCATTAAAAGAAAACAGATATTCAAATAAAAAGCAAATAGTAACCACTCATTTTAAGCAATTGCTCGATGCGACTCTTCTAATAAAATGTACATCCACAAGTTTGAGGCAGTTTGCAAACAATGCAAAAGCAAATTTAGATGCTTTGCACACATTAAACTATTCAACTACTCAATTTTTTGAAGCCTTTGTAGTATATGTTGTTGAGTACAAATTATACTATAACACTAGAAAGACATTTGAAGAGAGTACTGATTTTAAATCTTTACCAGAACTTAAAGAATTTTTGGATTTTTTGGATAAAAGATGCGTTATTTTGGAAAATTTAAACTTCGAAAGAAGCTTAAACCCAAACCATTTAGACATAAAACACAATGTTGATAAACACAATCAATTTAAGCTCCATAGGTATAAAGCTACTTTACATTCTGCCAATTCATACAATGATAATCAAACCCAAGTAAGTACGCATGTTCAGAATTCAACATTACATTCTACAAGTTCTGTTATAAAAATGTGTGGTTTTTGTAAAGCTAATGACCACAAAATATATAGCTGTCCACAATTTATTGCCCTTTTAATTTCTGAAAGGTACAACTTTGCTAGAACACAAAATCGTTGCTTAAATTGTTTGGGTATCAAACATTCTGTTGAAACTTGTTTATCTAAATGCTCAACATGTAATCGTAAACATCATTCACTCTTACATAGAAACTCTAACTTGTCTCAAAACGATAATTTAGAACATTTCCTTACGTATTTACTGCGGATATTGAAAACATGTACAGACAAGTCAATATTAACCCCGAACATCGTTTCTTACAAAATGTACTGTGGAGGGATAATCCTTCAGATACATTTTTGTGTCTAGAACTATCTACTGTTTCATTTGGACAAAAAAGTGCTCCTTACTTGGCGTGTAGATCCTAAGTGCCCCATGGCAAAAATTTCATTATTAATGCACAATTATGTACTCTCAGGAGCATATTTAAAAGAAGCATTAGTAAACTTACATGAAAGCTTAATATCCATCTTGTCCAAAGCTTATTTTCAGTTACACAAATTTCGATCAAACTACCAAATATTCTCTACTCAGTTCTTGAGTAATCAATATTTGTAAATTTAGATAAAACCCTCATAATGTATTAGGATTAAAATGAAACCCAATTTCCGACACACTTCAAATATCTATTCTCTTTTCATTGCTAGTTGAACCTTTAACCAAAAGGAAAATTTTGTCACTCATTGCAGAATGTTATGCCCCTTTAGGATTGGTAAATAATTCAAGGAAAATTAATAATGCAAAAGCTTTGGATCTCCAAGTATGATTGGGACCAACACATTTCTGACTCCAGCTTATTAACTGAGTGGACCTCATTTACACAAAATTTAACAAAACTTTCTGATTTTTCTGTACTTAGATAATTGCATGCAAGAACTACTTATACAGATATAACTGCTTCTTCGTCATTAATATCGGCTAAATCCAGAGTTGCTCCTATAAAGGAATCCATAAAAATTACCAAATTGGAATTATGTTCCATGGTTCTTCTTTCACAGTTAATCTGTACATTAAAAATCAATTTTAAAGATCACATAAACATAAATGAAATACATTTATGGCTTGATTCTAAATAGCTTTATCTTGGATTAAAGGATTGCCCATGCGATGGTCAGTGTTTGTATCTAATAGGGTGTCAACGATCCAAACTTTAACTTCTGATGCTACTTGGAAGCATATTTCGTCTCAATTAGATCCAGCTGATGTGCTCTTTAAAGGTAAACTATCAGTTAACTTTTATGATTCTTGGCTCTCTGGTCCTCAATTCTTAACAAACATTAATGCAGATTTTTCTTCTCGTGACTCCTTCACTTTTGTTAGTCATCCTTTAGAGGAAAAGAAGCACATATTAGTCGCTACATACGTGCATAACAATATTTGGATCAAATATTTTCTAAAATTTCCTCGTCAAACAAATTAAAAAGAACTTTAGGTTACGTATTTCGTTTTATTAGCAATGTTCGGTGCAAAAACAATATGAAAACAAAGGGATATTTTACCCTAGTCAAATTAGAATTCGCCCTTGAGTTTTTAGTGAAACAAGTCCAAAGAAATACATTTGCACATGAAACAGACTCTTTTCAACAAAGTAAAATCATACAAAACAAACAAATAGCTTCTCTTAATTCTTTCATCGATGCCAATAACATTGTTAGAGTCGAAGGGAGACTAACTTACTATCAAGTGAATTATAATCAGAAACTTCCAATTTTTCTTCTTTCAAAAAATCATTTTACAATTTTACTACTGAAACATGAGCATAACAAGTTAAGACACAGTGGTCCCTAAACAGTGCTTTCACAAGTTTGTTAGAAGTATTGGCTTCTTAAATGCCCTCAGAGAAATAAAACAAATAATACATTCTTGTATTGTTTGCTTCCGGTTAAGACGGAACTCTTTTTATCAATTAATGGCTGATCTTCCGAAAGAAAGGGTAACCCCTTCAAGGCCTTTCCAATCAACTGGAATAGACTTTGGAGGACCCTTTATAATAAAATTTTCTACTTTGCGCAATGCGTCTCTACAAAAGTAATACTTAGCACTTTTTGTTTGTTTAATCACAAAAGCCACTCACTTAGTACTAGTAACAGATTTGTCATCTGAAGCCTTCTTAGCTAGTTTAAAACGTTTCATAGCAAGGCGAGGACTACCATGTTTAATTTACAGTGACAATGGATTGAATTTTGTAAGAGCAAACAATTATCTTACTGAGGTAAATTTGTTTTTTTTAAATAATTTCTCTAAATTTGAAAGCTATTGTACAAATCAGCATATCTCATGGAAATGTATACCTCCAAAATCTCCACATTGAGGGGGACTTTGGGAATCGGGTATTAAAAGTGCCAAAACACTCTTAATTAAAATTATAGGTAACTCATATTTTACATTTAAGCAACTTTCAACTACTCTTGCTCAAATAGAAGCAATACTAAACTCACGGCCATTATATTTCCTTTCGGACGACCCAATCTATTTATGTCCTCTTACCCCAGGTCATTTTCTTATTGGTACTTCTTTTACTGCATATCAAGTAAATATCACGACACACCCATCAATAGGTTACAATTTTGCCAACGATGTACACAAGTGCATCAACTATTTTGGAAAAGGTCCTAAATGGCTTTATCCACAACCGAATATTAAAATTAATGATCTAGTCCTCTTGAAAAATGAAGATACTCCGCCATTAAAGTGGCCATTGGCTTGGGTGACGGAAGTATTTCTAGGTAAAGATGGTAAAATTCAAGTTCGTATTTTAAACCGCACCTACACTCGATCCATGACTAAGATTGCATTGCTCCCTATTAACGATGAACAATTTTGTTAATTATTTCATTTAAAGGTAATCAGTGGATTACAAACTTGTTAACTATTTTTTTTTCTCGATTTAAATATATTATCATTTGTGTTAGAGTTTTTATTGCTATTTTCTAAAATCGTTTACAGGTATTTTACACAGACTAATTTTAATTTTGTTAATTTCTCGCGTGGGCAGTATGTTAAAATTCATCACAAATTTTTATCAAGAAACGCTGTATTAAATTTTAAATCAGTTTAAGTACATTTCCATGTTAACCTATTTATTATCAGATTTGAAATTTAAAAAAAAATGCATGCTCTATTTAAAATGTTCTTTTTTAAAAAATGAGTAGTCGTGTGTCATATATAAAAAAAAAGTTGTTAGAAAACACGTTTTGCAAAAACTCGTTCATAAAAACTCACTCAAGCTCACATTGTCTCAAATGAAGTGGACATTAAAAGAAATTTTTACCATCCTGAAAAATTGTTTAAAAATAAATTATTTTCCAATATTTTCCAGCACTTGCTTGTGATGCTGATATAATAGAAATAAAAGCGCTCTTGGTTTTATTATATACCTGTACTACCCAGAAAATTAACCATTCTAATGCAGAGGATTTGTAGAAAACCAATGCTACGTCTATCGAAATATTTAGACTTGTCACGTCTTTAGAACGATTTCGATTTTTACTGAGGAACCTTCGGTTTGACAACAAAACCACTTTCCCGCTTTTTAAGGTAAATGCAACTTAATAATAATATATGAATAAAAAATAAATCTAGTATGTCTTCATTCAAATGTTCTTGGTAGATTTCCATATCATGTAAAATGTATTCACGTCGACGTTTACAAGTTTGATAAATAAGGCACATTGTTTAATTTTCACAGGCCACTAGTCAGAAATTATTTAATAAAATAGAAAAATATTGTGTGTCAAATGTAAATACATCGATAGCAGGAAAATGGTAGAGATAGGTATAGAAACCCTTATAAAGATTGAAGACCATTTAATTCTCCATCACATAGAGCAACAAGATACAGGGTGTTCTATTTAAAAAAATTGACTTTTGGGCAGTTGAAATTAGTCAGATTTAGCTAAACATTTTGAACACTCTGTAAATAATGAAATGTCAAATAACACATCATTTAAAAACTTATCAGTCCTCCTAAGTATAGCCCAAATTTTGTTACTATAACATGCCTTGATACATACATTACTATTTTAAATGTTCAGAAAATATTATTAAATAATTTAATTCAAATATTTTAAATATATTTATTTAAATATGATATTATTATTATTTAAAAGATTTGATAAATGTTTGATTAATATTATTTACTAATATTTACATAATATTTTGTGCTGCATTTACGTATATACGATATTAATTTTGCGTTAATAAGCTGTTAAACAAGAGAGAGAATATTCTGGCACTGTGTTACAGAATCTAACTATTCCGTGTTAAAAATTTAATAAGAAAGTTCTTACTTAAATTAATGCAAGTTTTAAGTTAACGTAACACGGACAAACAATTTTAACAAAACCAATGTTTTTGCTTAGAGTTTACGCGTATTAGAAACATATTTGCGTATATCTCACCCTTATATTACTTTTTCTATACTGGGTAGAAAACCCAAAACGAAGGACACCATACAAACGACTGGCTTGGTGTGTGTTAAGCTGATATATAAACAGAAAGAAACATTCAACTACCACACATCGCAATTAGATTCTACAGTTCGTCAAAATTAAATTCTATTAATTGCAAATAGGAAACTTCTGGACCGGTTGGGACGTTATGCTATTGCATTATAAATACAGGGTGTTTCAAAAAGGACTTTACAACTTTAAAAATTCATATAATGTTTATCAAACAAGGTACAGAGCTGGTTTTGGTGTTGTTTTAAAGGAAAACACTTCAAGTTTTTTTACCTTAAACTACAGATGTTCTATGTGACTTCCGTTGGTTATTCTGCAGACATCCATCGGTAGTCGATTTCTTCCTAGACTCGCACTAGCATTTCAGGTGTAACTTGCTCAACAGTAGCGCAAATTCTTCTTCTAAGTTCAGGTAGAGTGGTTGGCAAAGGATGTACGTACACCATATCTTTTATGAAACATATCAAGGTACACTATGCCGTTGATGGTTCTCTCTTGGAAAAAAAAGGGCCGTACACTTTCCTCTTACTCAACGCACAAAAGACGTTCACTTTAGGGCTATCACAAACATGTTGCAATGTTTCATGCGGTTTTTCACTGCCCCAAATCCTACAGTTATGTGTGTTCACTTTGCCACTTAAATGAAAAGTTGACTCGTCAGAAAAGATTATGTTGTCCAAGACGTGTTCATCATCATCCACTCGACTAGCGGACTACGCGAGTCAAAACTTGAAGTGTTCTCCTTTAAAACAACACCAAAACCAGCTCTGTACCTTGTTTGATAAACATTATATGAATTTTTAAAGTTGTAAAGTCCTTTTGAAACACGCTGTATATAAATTAAAACAATACCAATAAAGAACAAAATTTATTTGAAAATATACCTATAATTAAAATGTGAAAACAACTAATAATGTAAATTGGAGTCTCAAGTCATCAAACGAACAGTTAACCGACCCTGCTTTCTTTGAATTATTATATCATAGACATGGTTCTGTTCTTGTATACTTTAAGGATCATGGAATTAAAATTTATGTAGTGAATTTGTTCAGTTTCTTCATTTGCTGCATTTCATTATTGCACAATTGATTCACATTTACTAAGTTATCTGTTATTATTTTTCCTTGGTAATATTAAATCAGTCCTGATATTTATTGAACTAATCTCGTATTTTTTTTCTTCAAAAATCGTCATTTTGGTTTCTAGACCTGGTCATCAAGACCGTCCCGGACAATTAAAAAAAATGTATAACACAATTTCACAAAACACAATCACACACTAATATAGAACATACAAGAGATATTCTACAAATTAAATCAGATTTCTTGTCTAATCTTTGTTTCAAGAAAAGGGTCGATATTTTACTTTTACAGGAAACACACTGTGTAGATTAGACAAGTATACCCAATGAAGGTATAGTAAAAGGTTTTTAATTAGTAGACATAATTGAGAGCCCCATTCATAGAATAGCTATGTACGTCAAAGAAAGTATAATACGAAAATATACACAAATGATTTCTGGAATTTTCGTTATAGCTACTAGAATAGGCGATCTACACGTAAAAAATATTTACAAACCTCCTGCCATATTTTTGTCCGAAAGTTGTAATGTCGTGTTTCCTCCTCTATGTGCATATATTGGTGACTTCAATTGTCATAACGTAACAAACGTGGATGGAGTTTCAAAACATACATTTAGTATAAGATTCAAAAGACATCAAAACATTTTACTCCAGTCGATGGTAAAACGATTACAGCCCGGACTTGTGTTTAGTATCAATGGATTGTGACATGGTACCATTACAATCAAAACGTATGGTATTAAACAATTTTCCAAGAAGTTACTATAGACCTTCTCCATTACAAATTGGACTTCAAATTCCGTTTGCAGAATATTTAAGAAAACTAAGATGACATTTTTAAAAAGCTAATTGGATAAACTATAGAACATCTCTTGATTCTATTCTTAGATGGATACCACCGGTTTCTGATAATTCTTTAGGTTTGTAGGTGCTGTTAAATGTGCAGCAAAAAATCAATCCCACGTGGTTTTTGAAAGGAATATGTCCCATGTTGGTCGACTGAAACAAACAGATTGAACAAATCATTTTCAGAAAATCCAAATAAAGAAACTGGGGATGCTGTACTATCATCTCTAAATAATGGAAGAAAAAGGAAATTAAATTCATTAATAAAAAGTATAAATTTTGTACAATCAAGTCGTAAAAGCTGGGCATTTTTAAATAAATTAGGTTTTACAAATCAATCTGCGGCTAAGACAAATAGAAAAATGTCTCTAAATTCTAATGCTAATAAAAGTGAAGAAGTCGATTATCACAAAGTCGTAGCAATTTTAAAGAAAAATACATCTTTACAGACTCCACTTTTTATCGTCTAATAAGTTTAAGTGTAGTTTATAAGGTTTTGGAAAGATCGATTTTTCAAAGAATTAATCCATTAATTGAAGAAAAATTACCAATTGAACAAGCAGGATTTCGATCCGGTAGATGTTGTTGTGAAGAAGTATTGGCATTAACAACCCATATCGAAGCTGGATTTTAGAAAAAACTTAAATTGTTTAACGTTATTCCTTCTTCCATCATTATTTCTTTTATTGAAAGCATGTTAAAATTTTAACATTCTTTTTTAATTTGAAAGAAATATATCTGATGATTTGCGTATTATGGAAAATTATTTCAAAAAATGGCATATATGCTCCAATCTTAAAAAGACAGAGGTTTCTTGTTTTCATTTAAGTAATAGAGAAAAAAAGTAGAACGCTTAATGTTATTTTTAATAATTCAAAATTAAACCATAATTTAACCCGGTTTATCTAGGAGTAACTTTAGATACGTTTTCAAATTACAAAGATCACTTAGATAAAGTCAAACAAAAAATGAAAACAAGAGATGTCATTAAAAAAATAGCTGGAAGAACTTGGGGAGTAGATGTAAAGACACTTCGTACAGATGTATTGGCATTAGTTTATACAACAGCAGATTATTGTGCTCATGTCAAGTTGAATAGTTATCATACAAAAAAAAATAACTGCCCAGTTTAATTAAATTATGCGAATAATAAGTGGAACCTTTAAACCTACTTCTCTCGATTGGCTTCCTGTTCTTTGTAATATTACTTCATCGAACATTAGATAAAAAACTGCGTTAAAACGAAAATGGGATAAATGCCAACTTAACAAAAACTTTCCAATTTGGAATGATATTAAGACTTAAATCTCGAAGTCCTGTATGGTTGCAAGACTACTTACGTACGGTTTTTTCGGAAGTTGAGGAGTGGAAATAATTATGGTTTGGAGTTGATGTTTTAAATAAACATCTCATTGATCCCGGGTTTTAATTAAAATAGAAAAATTTGGTTAAAAGTAAGTCGCCGAAGAAGAGGCCATTCAAAATTCAACTGTATGTTGTGACTGTGGGAACTAACCAGAGCGTTGTACATACTGTGGAGGATTGTCAATTAATAAAGTATAAAAGAGAGTTTGTAAACATTCATAATTTAACGGACAAAGCTGTATTATGGCTTACTAATCTGGAGGACATCTTAGATTAAACAATATTTTGTATTCTCTGTCATAATTATCTGTTTTTCCATTATTTTGTTTGCTATTTCTTTAACCTACTATTTTTTTTGTCATTGTCGTGGCTGGCGTTTAGACCGTCTATTATATATTGTCATGTAATGGTTGTGCTGTTATATTTTATGTTCTTATTTAACTTCTATAATGGTACACACTTAATCAATATTAATACATATAAATACTAAAGTGGGTAAGAGTTGGCATGGTTAGGTTTTAGTGGTTCTCCTAAACATTGAAGCAAATGCTTTGCCAAGATGAACCAATCTACAATTGTACACGGTTTCGTCATCACCTATACAAGTTTTTACTGATCTTCTGGAGCACCATACATAACACTTACATCACAATACAATAATAAAAATGTACCATACGAATAAATAAATGTCTACAACTGGGTTTGAATAGAAGCTAACGTCTAAATTAACTAGATATTTAGTAGACGAGCTCGACCGGTAAAGTTTGAATTCGTTTAGTCTTGAAACCATATTTGTTAATTTTTAATTAAAATCGACTACTGAAGAAATCATACCCATTTCATATACAGGGTAGCTTTTATGTATGGAACCAAGGCTCTGTAGCCAAAACGGTTGAAGGCATCATTCTGGAAATTTTAGGGATCAACTCTGAAGCTATTTCACATAATTTGACACAATCAAAAATTTCTTTGCTCGATAATTTTTGACAGGGCCGCCATCTTGAATTTTTAAATAGCAAGTTGGGTCATGTGATATATCATTTGATAGCTTATTTTATTTACTTTGTAACTGAGTTTGAATATTTGAGTTGGATGGTAAAAATACGCTCAGAAAAAATACAAATTAATTTACTGCTCACGAAATAATTATCGAGAAAAAAAAGGAACAATAAGACTTACATGGAGAAACAAGAATTATTAGATTTAAATAACATCGTATGTAGAAAGTCAATGTTCTTAAGAAAACTGAAATACTTTAGCGAATTAAATGCTCAAAATGTGAACCATTTACTTCCTGACAGTAATGTATACGATTTAAGAAAGAATTAATCGAATTTATCAACCAATTTTTTGGAATAGCTGCAATCTCAGCTTCAATACGGTTTCTCAATTCATTTAAATCGTAGGGTCTGTTCTTGTATACACAGCTTTTCAAATGGCCCCACAAGAAAAAGTCCAGAGGGGTCAAGTGAGGTGACCGGGCTGGTCACTCGAGTTCCCCTTCTCCTATCCAGCGTTTTAGAAAAGTTTCATCTAGATAATTTCGAACGTTTATCCCATAATGGGGTGGGGCACCGTCCTGTTGAAACCAGATATCGCCCCTAACAGCATTTGGGTCGTCCACGTTTGGAAAAAGTTCCACAATCCTAGGGATAACATTCTCCTGTAGGATGTTGAGGTAACTGTTGGCATTGAGATTCCCTTTTATGAAAAATGGTCCAATAATTCTACCTCCAATTATGCCACACCATACATTATTTTTTGAGGATACTGGGTGTGCACTGTCTCCATTCAATGTAGATTCGTGTCGGAATAATATCAGCAGTTGTGTCTATTTACGGCGCCATTGAGAGTAAATGTGGCCTCATCAGAGAACAAAATGGAACTTGCAAAATTGTTATTCTCCGCAATTGCTTCCATAATGTTCTCGCAAAACTGATCACGTCTATCAAAATCGTCTTCCGATAATTCTTGTACTAAATGTACCTTGTAAGGATGATATTTGTGATGCTTTAGAATTTTCTGAACTGAATATCGAGACATATTATGGTTTAGTGCAAGCTGATATGCTGATGTTTTGGGCTGATGAACTACATCCATTAATACTGCCAGTGAATTATCCTCTGTAGCCACTGTTGTTGGTCGGCCACTTCTGCGACGGTTCTTAACACTCCAAGTGATATTATACCGTCGTAAAGTCTTGGTCACAGTAGATCTCACTATAGGATTCCTATCAGGGTTTTCAGCATTGGAAAGTTGGCAAACTTCTTTATGCGTGCGTTTTCTATCGCCGTAACCGTAACTAGTAATGAGAATAACTGATGTTTTGACGTTATAACGTTACCTAGGTAACGTCACCTAGGTAACGTGTCAAAAGCATCGCCACCCTAAATTAAAAGGCGATAATACAAATAATTGCAGAAATAATTATTAGAATAAATTTTTTAGGTATTTCCTCCAAATACAACTTCAATGTTTCTAGTCAGTTGCAAAGTAAATAAAATAAGCTTTCAAATGATATATCACATGACCCATCTTGCTATTTAAAAAATTCAAGATGGCGGCCGTGTCAAAAAATTATCGAGCAAAGAAATTTTTGATTGTGTCAAATTATGTGAAATAGCTTCAGATTTGGTCCCTAAAATTTCCAGAATGATGCCTTCAACCGTTTTGGCTACAGAGCCTTGGTTCCATACATAAAAGCTACCCTGTATATTTGTCATACGAGACTGGTTAACTTCAATCTTGACATATCACCGTAATTGAAAGAAAAGAATATTTAATACATTCAGTAACACACAAACTTTTACAACTAAACAGATTTTGTGATTAATTTCATCTAATACCGAAATAAACAAATTTTTTCTATTGACTCCAAATATTTATGAAACTTAAGATTTCTTTTAATTTGATAGCCAGGAAACTAATCGTCAGTAAAAGTTAGTTATATATTGATTGTCGACATACGTGTAGCTTAAAATTTATAATATGAATCCGAAAATGAGCGTAGGTTCTGTTTAAATGTTTACGTAAAGGATTTACGTGGATGTCCTGTGGGATACCATTGTTAACGCACACAATTACGCTTTTAAAAATTAATGTCCTCGTAAATACAGTTTAATTTTGATTTTTCAAATGAGTTCTCAAACTTTTCGTCTCTGATATAATCTATTTCGGGATATATTTCATGTTTTATATTTAGAAAACAGATTATTAACTTTTCTATTGCAGATGGCGTACTCTATTGCTTTAGAAACTTAATTAACTCAATCTGAAAAATTTTCAAATTATATCCTTTAGTCGGCGTGATGCAATTTTTAACGGTTTGTTGTAGAATTATTAATGTTCACTTGTTTCTCCATTTCTCATGTTATTTATTTTATATTTTTCTAATTTACTTCTTTTTTATATTTTCTTCGTTTAAATAACATATATCATATTAAAGTTCATTTCAGACCGAGCAGTTAAAATGCAATATAAGTATATTTTCAGATACTAAAAATATTTACTAGAACAAATTAAAAATAAGATAAAAGGTTGCGTATAATACAATTTACAACTTTTGTTTTACAAATTTCTTCTTCTGTAAATAATTAATATTATTCACAAGACAAATACACTAAATCCCTTGTTTTTACAACATCTAATTAAATCTTCGCATTTACAAAGGATTACCTAAATCCTAAATGAAAATAACCGATTAAAGTGAGTGACAAAAACAATCCACAACATTCACATTTTTCATAATTAAACAAATAAATGAAAAGAAACACTAAAAACTGCACTAATAAGACAATCGACACGTGTTTCAGTAGTGCAAGTTTTCATATTTTTTTGTATACATAGACACTGCAGTTATAACTCTGCCATTTATTTCAAAATTCCACGCATAATAGTAAACTTTGTGTATTGTTTTATTACTGCTTGCACAACTAATTTTAAATAGATCTTCTCAAAATAACCATTGCTTTGATGACCAGTAGTAAACGACAAAATAACCTAAAGAAGTTTGTCAAATATCTGGGAGTCACGTATTAAAAGCAATAATAACTCAGTAAGAGAGTTAAAATCACTGATTGGAAAAGTCTTTCTAATACAATCAATAGATGCACATCGACATCAAAACATCAATATCCAAAGTTCAGAAAGACCAAAGATGGTAGTGCATGTAAACCTGAGTAAAACTTACCGTACACCAATTTTGAATTGCAGGTTATGCGGAACTGCAAATACAGGGTTTGTCAAATTAATATTTTTTCTTTCGGGTTACTTAAATGAACGCGTATTTAGTCAGCCCGACAATACCGTTTTTGATAATACTGGTATGTAATAGTATAATTTAATTTAAATTGTTCAATCGTTAACTAGTTTTCGATTGGATGAAATACCTAAGAGTCATCTTCGGACGTATTTATATACAAAAATATTCTTAAAACTAAAATAGAGCAAACAAATTCACTTCATATGACGAGTATTGATAAGTATCTAGATTTTGAGTAATTATTAGAACCCTTCTGGTTCAGTTTGACGCATTATGATCTGCAACTAAAGACACCCTATTTAGCATGACTTGCTGTGTTCTCGCTGATAAAATGTGTAGATTCCTAGATGTTCGAACTTTGACTGTTCTTTTATGCAACTCCTTGTAGAAATAAACTTATACATATTCTTTTCAATAAGTCTATCTTTATTACTCCCGTCCCCACTTAACGTGTTCAAAGTACGATTGGTGTTCTGACTTTCTCTTAAACCATAAAATTGAAGTAGGTCTTAACATTTCCATACAACAAGGAAGGGAGAGCATTTTTAGCTTGTAAGAGGCTGCAGTAACAAATGTCTCATTTTGGCACATTCAGTATTTGTTGGCCGAATAATTCTAAATATTAATTATTAATGCTTCGGTAATTTCTTTTGCATTGACGAATTTTGTATCTGTCCAAATAATAATATATTATTTTATAAGGAGCTTACGTGATTCTTTTGTGCTGATGTTAGATTGGCTGCCAAACAAATTGTGAAATAAATATTTATGTATAATTATTTAAAAATATTTATCTAAGCATTTGTGAAATTATATTTAAAAAAAAAATTAGAAAATATTAAGTATATAATGTACTTTCTTGATACTATTCCTTTATTTTAACTTCTTTAAGGTTTCATTACTCAGTAAGTAACAAAAGAACGGCTATTCTACTTGTTGACGTTTTGGCAACTTAATTGTGTTTCCTCATCAGAACGTAAAATTAAGTTTTTTTAGTTGTGTTAGTTTTAGGTAATTTGGAAGTTGTCGTTAATTGTTATGGAATCATCGTGTGATGTCAATTAATTACTAATTTTAGGTCCAGGGATGCGAAATAACATCGCATTTCAATAGTCTTTAGTATTTTCATCAAGTTAGGTTTGACCTGGTGTTACTCATGGTTTGTAGCCGAGGGCTAGAAAATCTTTTTTTCGCAAATCCTCTTAGATTCATAAAGAAAAGATATGAATGCATCAAACCTTAAGTTGTGTTTGTTTTTTATCTATTTTGTATCTTGCTATCGCATCGGTCAGTATGTATACGATTCCTAACGTGGGTGTTTTGTTTGTGTGAAATAAATCGAATGAGCTCAAGTAAATGTGCAGGGACGGGACAAACAATAAACAAGTAAAAGTGCAGAAGCAGGACAAACAATAATGTAAATATGTTTTTGGTTTTAATTTTTATGTAATAGATAATTTGTCAAATTTTGCATCATAAGTGTACCAAATGGTATCACTTAATTAGCGTTTTTATCTGTCTCTTTTCACTAACCAATTTTTTTTCTTTGGTGTATTAAGAATTTGGGCCGCTTTATTTTCATGTTTTTGGTGTAGTGTGTACTACATTTGTTTACAGTAACAAAACGCCTTGAAGACTTAAAAAAGAACTTTTTACTGGTCGTGATTGTGAAAACAATTATTAGCTTATACTATATATAAACTAAATTACATATTTCTGAATAAACGAGAATTAGACAGGTCTAGAGACCATAATCAAAAGCATACTGCTAAATTCAATTTCATGTAAAATCTTAATTAAACATGCTACTTATTTAATACACTTATGCAACACACTTTTTAGTGGCGACAAAAAAACGGTTTCCCAACGCTACGACCAGGGAATAAAAAATTCGCCTTCCCTATTTTTATCAAGCAGATGTTATCACAACAACCAACCAATAACAGATATAATATTAAAATTTAATTAAAATATCATAAAATATAAACGGTTAAATTTCGGTAGTCATGTAGATCTATCTCCTCCCAGACTCCTCAACCAAACGCTACAAAAATTGCACAGTGCATTAATAGCATAATTATCTATTCTGGGGTAAATAATCAGCTACTGACCTTTGACATTTGTTGAAATATTTAACCTTTTTGGATGTTTTTAGCCTAACGGTTGAAGTTATGTGTAGGACGGCCTAAGTGCCTTATACTGTCTTTGTGCTGTCGTCAAAGATTGTGCAACAAGCAGAGAAGGGTCCACGTCTCTTTCACTGGGTAATTCAATTGAATAATCGATACAATTGAATTAGCGAACGTCTCTGCATTAAAAATTTACATCTATGTTTATGTCAAATAGAGAAAAATAGCCCTAAACGGATATTTCGAAAGTCCGCACACGGGGGAGTTTACTAGTTATAAATATATTTATTTAAAATATGATATTATTATTTATTTTAAATACTTTTAATACGGCAATTTAAAATATCTGATAAATATTTGCTTAAAATATTTACGTAAGAATTATTTCAAATATTTTGTATATGTTTACCTAAAATATTTAACAAATATTTTCCTAAGTTGTTGTTTGATATATAAAAGTGTTACATTTAAATGTTTGATTAATATTATTAACTAATATTTACATAATATTTTGTGCTGCTCCTGAAATTGTGTAAGCGGTAAAAACCGTAATAAATAATTTAGTGCCAAGCACAGTTTATCATGGAGTGTATCAAAAATTTGTGAATTGGTGTGAAGGGAAACATAATAATTATTCGGAAAAAGTGCTACAGGCATATTTTTTCGATTTGGAGAATGTAAAGAAAATGAAGGGTTCTTCAATGTGGTCATATTATTCCTTTCTGAATATTAAGCATGCGATAGATATAAGCAAATATTTGAAATTAAGAGCGTAAGAATCAGAATGAAGGATATGTATCTAAAAAATCCAGGGTATTAGCTAAGGAACAGTTTGATCAATTTTTGTGTGAAGCCTCTGATGAAATGTATTTGAGAAAAAATTAATGTTATGTTTAGATTGTATTAATCTTGGAGTATTTGGAGCACGTCGATGCGACGAATTGGTAAAAATGGCGACATCCAAGATTCAGGAACGATGTAACGATTTCTAAAACCAAGACGAATGCAAATCGATTATTTACAATTGTGGAGGAAAATATGCTAAAACTTGTCAGGCAATATGTTTCATTGCGACCGAAAGGAATACAAGACCGGCGATTTTTTTAGAAATACCTGAATGGTAGGTGCTACCGGGCAGTGATGGGAATTGATCACCATCATAAACAGGCATGGTGGATTGAAATCCCCTAGTAGCAATGTAGGAGCATGCAAGTGCATGCAAACACGTTACAAACTGTTGGATACAAACGACAGTAGTGCCACAACAACGATCCACTCTTCTAGTGTTACAACTTGTGAAAAATCGCGCGGACAGTGTTATGGAAATGAAGTGACACTTAAGCATTATCAGCTCAACTATGTAATGGCATACTTACCTGACGTTTGAAGAAAAAAATATATTTTGTTGTTGAACTGATTATGTGCAAAAAATCGTGGTGTATTGTTTCTCAATTGTTCGATACTTAATTATTTAGCATTAGTTAAACCGAACATACTTGAATAATTTGATTTCATTCTAATCAAAAGGAAACAGAAAAAAATCTTTTCAGAAACCAATAGAAGTTAATATTAATAAAGGTTCATATTTTAAAAGGCGCAATTTGTAACTATTTTATTGAACCATTCACTTGTTAAAAGATAAATGTAGAACAAAAACAGAAGTTTGTGATTAAATACGGATTAAACGAAATACAAGCAGAATATTACATTTCCATTACCTTTAATTGTGGTTTCCAATATAAAGTAAAAGTTATCATACTATTGTACCTTATTAAATCTGCTTTATAATGTTCTGAAAGCAATTAATTAATAATGTAAATTGACAGTAGTCTATATATTTTTCGTTTTTTATTTCGTATTCTATTAAGAAGAGCTCAAAAACATGTTTGACTTAGAAATGAAACTATTAAGAATAACTGGCCTTGTGTCACATTCAAACGAAAGTTTTTTATTCAAAATTTATGTTTTTTTAATAATTTGCATTATAATTGTTTCACCTTACTGTAGTCTGCATTCAATATTTACAGACACGGAAAATACCATTGTATTTGTTGAAAATATTGCAGTTTTGTAATATCAGTTATTGGTGAGTACAGAAGAAACAACAAATAATATAAACATCACTTAATGTTTTAGTCTGCACAAAAGTTGGTGTTGGCTACTACATTCGCTCCGATTTAAAAAACCATTTAAAAATTTTCAAGGGAAATAATTTTGTTCCAATACGGTAAAATATGAACCTACAGAAATGAAACTGTTAAACCAATGTTCAAAAATAATTACAGTGCAGGTAATTGATTAAAAATAACACAATATCTGCTATTAAAGTTGTACTTGTAGACTATAGTTATATGTTCTACAGTTGGCGGTTTTATTGCAATATCCAACGTACCTTGCATACTACATAGATTAACAAGCAGTTCCGGGTGGTTTTTACCATTTGGTGGTTTTCCATTGTGGAATATTACTTATAGTCCAAATTACGAATTAGCTTTAATATTCGGCAACTGTACCCATTCTTTCGTATTTATGTGTCACAATATTTTGTTGAGCGCTGTAGCAGGGGTTATGGTTTTCCTATGTTATCAGTGCAAAATTTTACAAATTCGTGTTAAAACTTGCATAAATAGAAGCATACAAGTTCAAAACGTAAATGGTCCAATATTATTGTGGTCTTTGTTAGAAGATAATTTTAAAAGTTGTTTCAAACAGCTTATGAACATAATGACCACTACCCAAAAATTTGAAAAATTATTTTCATTTTTTTTTTTAATTGATTTTGCTGGATTTTCGATAATTATGAGCGTATGCTTAATATACCTATTTATGGTAGTAGTTAATTCATCATGAAATACCGTTTAATTGTAATTATTACAGATAAATTCATACAATTTCCAAATCATCCAATATCTAATCATGTTATTTGCAGCTGTAATAACTGCCTTTGTTACAAATTATTGGGGAAGTGAATTAGTGAAAGAGTACATGCAAATTGGACATAATTGTTACGACCTTGATTTTGTTGGTACAGACTTACGCTTTCAGAAATCTTTACGGTTTATGATTCAACAGACTCAGAGACCGGAACATTTTACTGTTGGTGGATTTATGCCATTAAGCATGAGTACTTTCTTAATAGTAAGTACTTTTTGTTATCTTTTTTGTGAAATTATAAGTAAGTTTTGTTGCAGGTATTAAAAGGGGCATACTGTATTTTACATTTTGGTATAATTACACTAAGAAATAATCACAATTGTGAATATAAAACATTATACACAAGTTTGTAATATGATAATTATATCGACATTATTATCAAACAGTATTATCTAAAGATAAGTAGTTTTATACATAAAATTACACATTTTTTCTGTAATTATGTTGACGTTTAAAAGGAAATTGGGAGAAACCTTGCAGGTATAAACAAGCGTTTTGTACAGAACCCCACATTGTTCTGATACGAACAAACGTGTAAAAGATATAAAACATTTTCCACGAAAAATAAAATAAACGTCACAAAAATAATTTTGATAGAAAAAGTGAAAAAAGCAAATAATTTGTAAGAAAAATGTACACTTAAGAAGGAAATGTACACCGCGATGCAATTTGTAAAATCGAATTATACATTTCAGTAACGGCCAACAACTTATAAATGCATCTATAAGTGGTATGTCATTAAACGAACGTTACCAGCTTCACAACTGCTCTTCCTACGTCGGGACAAAACGAGACTTCGCGCGCGCCAACGTTTCTTTTAAGATGAGCTGAAAACCCTGTACACAAAGTAAAAATGAACATTGTCTTTTAGAAAAAACAAAAGCTATCAATAATAACATAAGGAAATTACTATTTTTTTTGTAAATGCTTATCGAAGCGGTCACCCATCTAAATCCTGACAGCGCGCGACATTGCTTAACTTCGGTGATCGGACGAGAACCGTTGCTTTCAACGTGGTATGGCCGTTGTTGCATAATAACGTAAAAAATTTAACACATAATTTTGAAATGAACAGTTGAGGTATAAAATTTGAAGATTTTAAGTGGTCAATATACAAAGTTTGGAATTCTGTATGAAGCCTTTTTCTTATAATGAGCTTACACCCATTAGTAAACGTCTATGGGGATGATTATGGTAGCACTTTATTTATTTTTAGGCTACAAAATCTTACTGTAAGTAGAAACAAGCTGTTATGTTAGTAGACAATAACATTTTCAACAACTTTTCTCTCATCACATTTTTTGTATAATTGCTATTGGTAGAGATATTGTTACAACAATTAGTATTAACCCTCTGTAATTAGTTATCGGTTCAAAAATAGTTTAAACAAAAGTTGTGTATAATGGAATTAGTTTTATTTGAAGCAAAAATGTGTAACAAATATTTAAAAACTAATAAAATCTCTGTAGGTTAACGTCAGTTTTCGATAAATAGAATATTCCCAAAATGTAATCAAATCTAGGGTATTATAAATAAAACCTATCTGCAAAATTTGAAAAAAAACACGTGGTTTTCTTAAAATCTTGTTTACATAGAACGGGTAGAATTTGTTTTCTTCATTATAACGTACTAACTCTTATCGTCGGAAAAAGTGAAAAAAAGGAAAGTTAAAATTTTTGGTCTGGAAACCATCAAATAACTACCCATCTTTTATAAGAAGTAGAGTATAAATATCCAGGAAAATTAAGTATTTCTCTACCGGACACTTTTTCGCCGGATATTGCTCTATCGGACAATTTTAATAGGCTTATATTTCTATTGAATAATTTTTATCAATTGAATTTTACTAGCAAATCATTTGTAATTGCCACTGTAAAATGCTTTATTGATTTAAAAAAAAAATTGAAACAGTATAGAAGTTGAACACCAATGTACTTCGGTATAATCTAAAACATATTTCTTACGCAGAAAGTAACAAATAAATAATTTTTTTAAAATTTGAAACTGTAGACGCATTAAAATGTTCCGATGCAAATTATTACATGGGTTGATTTGTTTACAGCTTTATGATGACTTACTGGGGTTACAAAACATCAGAAAGTGCCCATTTCAATAGCACGCTCAGTCGTTGAGCGATCAGTGTTGGACCCGTTATGGTTTGTCTCAAAACGCTTTATTTCTGAGATACTTTGACTACGGAACATATTTCGTCAGTTCCACATACAAAGAGAGAGATGGTTTGAGACCCGTACCGATCGTATAAAAACCGGAGAGAAAAGTACAAGGTAAGGCCAACTTTAGCAAGGTATTAACAGATACGCTGTACAATACAAAAGTCAGATGAACTTTGGTCGACGCGTTTATGTTTAGTTGAAAACTATTTTTGGGGAACATATTGCAATACTGTGATGAAACTGAACTTTGTTTGTGACTCCCAGACGTTTTCGATTGGATTCATGTCTGGTGTATTCCCGGGCAATTGTAAAAGGGTATATTTCGCTCTTGTAAAAATGTTTTTATTGTTCTGGATGTATGATAGGGGACCCATCTTGCAACAAATATTTTCTATCGTTGCCACACCACTACTCATTCATATGTGGTTTCAATCTTGTTTGCAAAATCCTTTTGTATCAGTTCTGCCGCATGGTTTCTTTTACAATATGTAGCCTTCCCAATACTTTCCCACTGATGACTGACCATCCCATAACAGATGCTTAACTTTTTTCACAATACAGTTAATATCATACATTTTCCTTGGACGTCTTCAAACAAACCGACCCTTATCGTACATTATTTGAAACGTTGCTTCATCACAGATGCAAATCTGTAAAGAAGTAATAACAATAGTAATTATATTATAAAAATGGTTTTTCTTTGTCTTACTTGTAGCTAATTATCAAGAGAAAATTTTGATTCAGTTTGTGGTGTTATTTTTGACTTTTTTACTGGTGTTTGACATTTAAAGCCCATGCTGTATTAATTTCTCCGTACCGAAGCCACTGATACATTATAGCCAGCATCTTAAAATTTATTCTTGAGATCACAGTGGGCTGCCCATTGGTTTTCCAAAGCAAGAAATTGCTGCCCCCTAGGAGTTAAAAGAGCTTTTCTGCTACAATGGCAAGCCTGAAGTAGCCCAACAAATTGTTTCGTTTGAAGTTTTTGACTCAAACGTCGCACAGATGATTGAGACGTCAGTAAAAGTGATGTAAATTACAAAAAATGATATTACATTATAGTAAATTGAAATTTGTAATGGATATTTGATGGTAAAATACACAAAATCACTACCTTTTCAATTAAAAACCTGTTAATCATTTGACAAGTAAACATTTCACACAGAAACTTACTATGATATTAACTGCTTTGTGTACCATACTACAAATAAAATGTTATGCAACTACCCATACACCCTTGTAGCAATCTATGAATACATTTCAGGCGCAAAACAACTTCCAATAAAATAAAAAACAATTAAATTTTGTGTGACTCTAATGAAATGAGCTGAGAATACTTAAGTACACTGATTTCAGAACACCCCAAATAGTTTTTTTAATGAGATTAATGTTATATGATAAAGCTTCGGATAAGCTTTGACGTCACTATAGGGTGCGGTCTATGAAAATTGAATTGTATCAAAAAACAATGGACTTATAACTCACCATTTTTTCGCCACAGTTTCCAACAGTAGTACTCCAGATGAGATTGCAGAAATTGATTTGGTATATATCTCTCATTATCCTCAAAATATTTATCTTTGCATCCATCTATGACCGGTCAATAAATTGAAAACTAGCTCCAAAATTTAGATGTACATAATTTTGTTGATAGTTGACTGTGAGGTGAGGATAACCAAGAATATTTACCAATCTGTATGCAGGCTATTCATCTGAGTGGATTACAGATCCCACTTTGCATTTTCGCTTAATGATGGGTATTACTCTCACGTTGTTGAACATAAAAATATCTGTAGCCACCACCGTGGATCAGACCAAATATTCAAAGTGTATCGCTATTTCCGGATGGAAGTATCTCATCCAATCAATATTCTTCTGCGATTATATTTTTGCCGTCTAGCAAACACTATCTAAAAAATTGTTTCTGCATTTCACTACGGTTCTACATCTTCCACTTCATCTAGAAATCTTCTTTTCTGTAAATAAGCCTCTACGTTTTCTGTATTTAAAATAATGTTATTATTAAAGTCTTTTTCTGATTGACACAATATTGACTATTATTACCTAAGTTACGATATATCATAACACATTCATATTTCCCTATGCAAAATTTCTCATATTCCTCTTGGTAAATGTTGAGAGTCCACATATTTAATTGTTACAATAAAATCACATAATATATTTATTTATTAATAATGTTGTAAAGAGAAAATTTTTTTCAATTTTTTGATAAAATTCTATATGGCGCCCATAAACAAAAAGAAACTATAATATCTCAATAACTAGTGAGCTAGAAAACAACAATTGATCCCAGCAGACGTGCCATGTCAATCAATGTCAAAATAAATATAAAATTTAAAAATGACAGCTGCTATAGTAAAAAAGTTATTATGACTTTTTTTAATTGGATTTTTTCAGTTTTTTCAGAATATTTCCGAATCGGCCAAAGGTATCTTAGATATCTTTACATATTTGAAATGAGCATAAAATAACGCAACTTTTTTGTATTTTAACCAACTTTGTATGTCTTGAGGTTTATGAGATGCCAATGGCGGGAAATGAAATTTGCACCACCCAGTGTACTATATTAAAAGTAAAAAACATCCAACAAACAATTATTATGACCATTTAAAAGCAATGCAATATAAATTAATCTAAAAACAAAATTTTATTTTGAAATACTAATTACCCATATAATTAGAAAAGGCCTAATGCAGCACCTATCTTAATCAGATGCATAGCGTAGCGTGTATTCGGCTCATTTCCTAATAGCGTTGCTCGTGTCTTCACTACATTTACAGCGAAGTTTGACGTAGTTGTCCATGGGTTGAGGTGTTTTAACTTTCTGTGTTTGAACCAACTTTGCGTGGATTAGATTGAAACTTTGGAGAACCCTATTTCTTAGGAATACTATCATTTAAAAGATGTAGAGCCAATTTTCTAACTTATGTGCGCACATTTGGTCGAAAAGTAATGGATCAGCCCTACAATATGATTTGTATCTAAATCAGTAGCAATACATAAATATTTAGTTTCTTGCCGCCCCAATCTTACTACTCATAGATTTACAAAATGTAACGTAATTGTGAAACTCGTTATTTGTTCAATGTATACAGGGTGTGTTTTAAAATCGTTTACAAACAAAACTAAAGATTTATGACCAAAAGACAAAATTGTTATCATTGCTCGAAATGCTTCGTAACCGATTTATAGGTGTTTAAAAAATTGTTTTAAAGTTTTTTAAGATATCCCAGAAACTACAAAAGATATTAAACTAAGATTTGGTACAAGTAACATCCAACTAAGTATACAGTTAATGAGAAGAGTTTGATATTTGCATTAACATTTGTGTTGTCGTTTATGTTAATGCAAATATCTCAAAAACGGAGTGCTAAATAGAAAAATACTAAGTATGATTTTATTTGCAGAATTAAGTGCTGAATCTAAAAGTCAGGAGTGTACGTTTTTCTTTCACTTTCAGTGATTAACTTAAAAAATTCTACGTCACTGGATCAACCCAGTTGACTCAAACCCTCCTCATTAACTGTACTTAGTTTGATATTTACGTGTACCAAATCTCAGTTTAATATCTTTTGTAATTTCTGGGATATCTCAAAAAAACTTCCAAACAATTATTTTTTTAAACACCTTATATCTCGGTTACGAAACATTTTCGAAAAAGCAATGATAACAATTTTTGTCTTTTTTTGGGTCATAGAATCTTCAGTTTTCGTTTGTAGGTGATTTTAAAATACACTCTTATACAAGGTGTTCTATAACGAGTGGAAGATACTAAGGAGATGATTATACAACATAAAATTGTAATATAAATGGGTGTACGATTTTCAACTGTTTTAGAGATATTTGGATTTTTGATTTTGCAACATGGCTACATATTTGTTAAAAAATATTTAATTTCGATTTACAATTTAATTGTGTGAAAATTGAGAGTAATCAAATATTCTGTTTTAGAACAGAATAAGTTAATGAACAATTTATGAAAGTAGGCATCGGGCCCGTTGTTGCAGTGAAACATAAAACACTGCACGTGCTAGTAGTCCTATATGTGTGAATTACGGTGCATAGGTCGCTTGTAGTATTTCGACAGTTCGAAAATATCCTCTTCTTTACGAATACACAGCCTACTTTTTTTACAGCATGCGCAAGCTCTTATGTACCTATTTTGTCGCGTAGATGTGGTTGTAATGTGTCAATATTTTAATTAATGCGTTTCAACAACTGAAAGAATAAATTAATGTGGATATATCCTACGGACCAGTATTATACAAGGTTGTTTCAAAATTCAGACAAATATTTATATGGCGTATTTTTGAGATGAAAATAAGACTTTTTTTCCTACAAAAATGTGTCCTAAAATACACCCTCTTCGAGCTACAGCCATCTTATATAAGGAGAAAAATGGAGGGCTGTGTTGTAGCTGTCGGAGGTCGTTTTCAGCACTTGTTAAAAAGACATCTATTTCTTTGTTTTTAACGAAATTAAAAAAAAGTTAAAACTAATTTGCTTAATCGTTGTTTCATAATTAAACAAAAAAATTCAAACCAATTTAGTTTCACAATAGCCCTTGTTCCTCTAACAACGATCATCTCGAAAACGGTTAATTTTATCAAAAAAATATTGAAGACTGAAATCTTAGATTTATGAATGCCCAAACAGATGAAATATTAATTTTTTAAAATTTATAAACCAAAACATAAAATATTTCCCCGTAAATGTGACTACCCCTTTCCTTCCCCTTTTAAATACATTGTAATGTTATTTTAGAGATAAAAAAACAGTAGAACATTCAAACCAGCAGTGGATTGCACTTTTAATAGTTACTTACATTCGTATGCGGAAAATTAAATTTTACAGCGCGAAATAAATTTATTAAACGCTGTAAAATAATAAAACTCACATGATTTGTATTAAATTTTTTGGCCTAAAATTTTTAAATGGTAAAAATCTAAAATTAACAAATAATTTCCTGTCAATTGTCAATATCGGTCATAAAGTGAACTAAAAATAAAAAAAGTTGTGTAATTGTTAATTTAGTCAACATATGTTTGTTCTATAAAAACATTTTTATTGACAATTGTACTATAAGGGCGGATGATTTGGGTAATTTTTACGCACGCTGTGCGTGCACTGTACGTAATCATCACATTTCAGGTTTTGTAGTTTCAATGTTAATTTGACGTTTACACGTCAGGAGGCCAAAAATAAATTTAATAAATAATTGCAGTCAGTCAAAAAGGATGACATATGTTTATAGGAAAAAAAATTCGTACTTTCATCTCAAAAATGCGCCATTATAATATTTGTACTAAATTTCGAAACACCCTGTAGAAAACTCATTATCTGTCTAACAGTGACATTCATCCACAGTTTCCTTCAACCAAGAACTAGGGTTTTTTTTAATTTCAGAAATTTGTGGTCAGTTTTGTTTCCCAAAGTCCAATCGTAACCGAATGCTGGAAAAACATTAGTATTAGATAAATAGCCCACGACTAAGGAAATGAATATGTTATCCAAACAAACTCATTTATATTTATATGCACTTGTTACCTAGAAAAACTCCAGGTAACATTCACGAAAGTTATAGGAACACTATGTATTTACTAGATATTTTTCTTTGAACATTTTATACAATTTCTCAAAGTATTGCCAAAGTCACATCTTGCGTTTGCACCGATTTTTTAGTTGTTGCGGTATAAATGCATAATTGAATTGTATAAAAATCAAATATTTTATGTTTCTAACAAGTTTTGCGCTTTAGTAATGCAGTTACTATTGTCCTAAAAAAATTTAAAGTTAATGGTCGTTTTTATAATTCCCTGCTTGATAAATTGCGGTCTCTATCACACTCCAAACCGCTTAACCTTTTCCTACCCACTGATGCCAAATTGAGTCACAGCTGCTTTACAGAAATCTGTTTGCTTAAAATTTTAAAATACGTAGGTTTCTTCATGTTGCAATGTTAAACGTACATATCAGATGGCATAGGGTAATTAGAGCCGACTCTTGGATAGTGTTTTGTAAAAAAAACTTAGTTGTTTTTGTTTCATGCTACAGCAAGTCAAACCTGCATTTTTGCATTTTGTGAACAAGGTAAGTAACAGCAATTTTCTTTTTTTCGCCGGGGAGTTGAAACCCTTTTGTCACGTGTGTGATTTTGCAGAAGTGGATAACAATAAAATTTGTTCAAATACCCCCTCCGTTATATCTGACTCCAATTGGAGTCATTGGGAAGTCTACTACATTGAATAACATTTGCGGTAGGTTCCACTAAAACTATTTTTACGTCAAAAAGGGGAAATTAATCTACATATTTGCAGATGTCTTGTGTCGGACTTAACGAAAAGGAAGAAAAACACCTTCTGTTACTTGCGAAAGGTGATATCTCTGACATTGAAATATTGAATGAAGACACATCCGACGAAGAGGAGCTTGGTTTGCTGGAGGGTGAAGATGAAGTGGTAAATGGGGACGTTTTTCAGCTTCCTGCCATAAGCGTAGAGGTCGAAAAAATTTCACCAACTGGTAATATTGACCCCAGTCTTGATGTACAAGATAGTGAACCTGACGATGAGGATGATTTACCTCTGGCCCGTTTGGTGAAACGTCGTCGCCAACGCGTGAAGAAAGGAAAGAAAGAAGTCGATTGGAAATGGAAAAAACAGGATTTGGAAAGCGTTGATTCAACGTGTAACATTGCATTCACGACTCCTGAAAATATTGGCACTCCTTTGGAGTACTTCAAAAATTGTATGATAATGACATTCTAAACAATTTAATCGATCAAACAAATCTATATTCCACTCAGAAAACTGGAACTTCTATAAATACTAACTTTAGCGAAATGTGCAATTTTTTGGGGATTCACATTATCAGTGGCATAGTGCAAATGCCAAGCTACCGTATGTACTGGGCTAACAAAACCAGATATCCCGTAATTGCCGACGTAATGCCAAGGAATCGTTTTGAAAAGCTGAAATCCAATCTACATATCAATGATAATTCAAAAATGAAACAACGCACTGATCCTGCCTATGACAAGCTTTTCAAAGTACGTTCATTTATAGATGCTGTCAAACAAAACTTTGCTACACTTAAGCCTGAGGAACATAATTCGGTCGACCAGATAATGATCCCCTTCAAAATACTCTAAAACAATACATAAAAAATAAACCACATAAGTGGAGCATAAAGGTCTTTGCTAGAACTGGAATAAGTGGTATAGTATACCAGTTCGAAATTTATACTGGAAAAGGGACTAGTGAGGACGATCAAACCAAATTGGGAATTAGCGGAGATATTGTATTGAAGCTATCAACAAACTACCACTTGACCAAAACTTCAAAATTTACACGGATAATTTTTTTACATCCATCAATTTGTTCCTCTCATTTGTCCGAACAAATAGACTAAAGGGATACAAACCGAAAGACGACAAAGTACTCAAACAAGAAGGACGGGTTTTTTTGATCAGTACACTGCGGCAGAAAAAATGTCACGGCCGTAAAATGGTTTGATAATAAATTGGTCACTTTAGTATCTACATACGTTGGTGCCGAACCTATCAAAAATGTGAAAAGATGGTCCCAAGCCGAAAAAAAAGCATGTGGAAGTTCCACGGCCGAATATTGAAAAGATTTACAACACTAATATGGAAGGAGTGGACCTCAATGATATGTTAGTGGCCTTATATTGTACCAAAATTAAGGTGAAAAAATATTATTTGAAAATTTTCTACCATTTACTGGATGTTTGCATCGTGAACGCGTGGTTGTTGTACCGGAGGCATTGCAAGCTTTTGGGTATATCAAAATACAAAACACTCATTGTTTTCCGAAGCGAAATTGGACAGGCACTATTGCGTTGTTTTCCAGTAGATATTAGAAAACGTGGACGTCAAGAGAAGGAACTCCGGCTAAACAAATTTCAAGAAATCCTGCAATTCCGCAACCCATTGAAGATGTTAGGTACGATAAGAAAGACCATTGGCCACAACATCTCAAGCCTAAAATGAGATGCCGCCACTGCCAAGCATACACGAGGTTAAAGTGTGAAAAATGTGGTATACCACTTTGTCTTAGTAAAGATCGAAATTGTTTTAAAAACTATCATTTCAAGTAAATTGGTTTTAGTTCTAATTTTATTTTTTCATTACCAATGACGTCCATATTCCAATGATTCCATATGGCATCAAGCACAATTTTGGTCAAAAAAGGTCAAACAATCGTTTTCTATTTTTCTCTAACTTACATTACTAAGACTAACCGAGTAGAGCAAAAAAATTTTTTCGGAACACAAAATTAATTTGGGAACGAAAGGGTTAATAATGATCTGAGGAAGCAATAGAAAATAAAATACATTTTTTTTAAATTCTTAAACTGTTTCAAGTGTTTTTAAAATAGTACATTAAGAAATTAGTGTTCATTGCAAAACTCGCCGCTACGCGCCTCATTTTGCAAACTTGAACGCGATGCGATAATGTAGTGCCATAAGCCACGAATTTCTTATACTATTTTTTCTATTTTACCCCATTTTTTAACGGTTTGAAAGAAATAAAATTTTTCAGTATTTGCGGTAATCTAGTAGTGCTTTGTGAATCTAGTATTCTTTACTTTTACAAAACAAAGAAAATTTAAAACAAATTTAATTTTATTGTGTTCATTTGACATTTAAATTTCAATTATTTGAATTTAAAGATTAAATAAATACCGTTTGTTTTTGTTCCTGATATTGTATAATAATTTTATTAAATATTTTGAATTACAAACACACGTAAATAGAAGTATAAATTATGAAATTAAATTTTCGTTTATGCGCCTGCGTTTGCTTTGTATAAGGAAGAAATTCCTCGTGTCTCGTGTCCCTACTATTCAAATATTTGGGTATTTTTAATAATAAGTCTTCATGATTTATCAACAAATTAATTAGATAATTAAAGTTTATCATTAATCTATACTATTAATATGTATGTTATCTACCACTTTAATTTAATATAAATTAGTACCAACCCTAAAAAACAAAAAAGCAGTAAAAAAGTGTTCCTGAAAAAAACATCCAATAAAGCACTCAAATGACGTCATCAGAGCATCGAAATGACGACATTAAATGGGTAAAATAGAAAATAGTACATTAAGAAATTAGTGGCTTATGGCACTACTTGTTCATTGCAAAACTCGCCGCTACGCGCCTCGTTTTGCAAACTTGAACGCGTGCGATAATATGCCATAAGCCACAATTTCTTATACTATTTTTTCTATTTTACCCCATTTTAATGGTTTTGAAAGAAATAAATTTTTCAGTATTGCGGTAATCTAGTAGTGCTTTGTGAATCTAGTATTCTTTACTTTTACAAAAACAAAAGAAAATTTAAGACAAATTTAATTTTATTGCGTTCATTTGAGATTTAAATTTCAATTATTTGAATTTAAAGATTAAATAAATACAGTTTGTTTTTTGTTCCTGATATTGTATAATAATTTTATTAAATATTTTGAATTACAAAACACACGTAAATAGAAGTATAGGTTATGAAATTAAATTTTCGTTTATGCGCCTGCGTTTGCTTTGTATAGGGAAGAAATTCCTCGTGTCTCGTGTCCCTACTATTCAAATATGTGGGTATTTTTTAATAATAAGTCTTCATGATTTATAAACAAATTAATTAGATAATTAAAGTTTATCATTAATCTATACTATTAATATGTATGTTATCTGTCACTTTAATTTAATATAAATTAGTACCAACCTTAAAAACAAAAAAAAGCAGTAAAAAAAAGTGTTCCGTGAAAAAAAAACATCCAATAAAGCACTCAAATGACGTCATCAAAGCATCGAAATGTCGACATTAAATGGGTAAAATAGAAAAATATTATTTTAACATTGTTAATATAATCATTAGCTTTATCAAAATGAATACGAATTTCTTCCGCTACCTCACCTTGCGCTAGAACCAAATTTTGATAAAATGTTTTTAAATTTTCTCGGTCTAAGTACTTGAACTAATATCAAAAGTATTGACTTATAAGTGTAAAAAAAATCTATACAGTGTGTCCCTCTTTAACCGAGACTTTCTAAGTTAATTTTTAAATTAGATTTTAATCTTTGTTACACATTTTACTGATAATATTTTACAAAATGCATTTACTATCATTTCTTTTTTATAATCATTACTACAATAGCACTGAATGTGTTTATTAGCTATTTATGCACCAAGTGCGTTAGTATAATGATTACGCCCGAAATTGGCTCGTCCCTTTTCTGAATCTGCTTCATTTATTGTGAAGTGAGTTCGGTTATAGTCGTGGTGATCAAGAATATTAGTGCGTATACAAAAATAATCGTGTGACTTCGGGCATGTTCGAGAACGTTCATACTGACCCGTGCCGTTCGAGTATATTCGTACGTTTGGGTATCGTCAAGGGCAACCGTAATGGTTCGAGTACGTTTGAGTCTTAATTTGTTCTGTTCTGTTAACAGGGACTATTTATTCTCCAGTTATTTCACAGAGTGTATATTACAAAACTATTTAAAAAATATCATACAATGATCTACATACCGTGTGTCTCTGGCAAGACGCAACATAGAATTTCACTATAGAAAAAAATTGAATTGATCTACTAAGACTATGAAATTTTCTTATTGACGTATACTTTACAATTAATTGTTATTGCGTGTTCCTTATTGTAATATTCTCTAATTTAATTTTTAAGAATGAGTGTGTATACAATCCCTGAAAAAGATCAAATGGTTAAGGAAGTATACAGAGGTGAAAGCTACAGAAACACTACTGCTTTGTTTGCTGCACTTTTTTCTGATCGGCAGAGAAACCGCAGTGTACACAAGCGTTTGAAGCAGGTTCACCAAAATCAGAAGATGGATAACGATGAAAAAGTCAATGTACTCGGTGCTGTGGAACTTAACTCTAATATTAGTATTCGACAACTAAGTATCAACTGTGGTGTAAATAGGTGTCGCGTTCATAAAATTTTAAAAAGCATAAACCGAAGCTGACAAAAGGCAAGTATTTTGTGAAACATTAATGTAGATACGCAATAATGATATGAATTTTGTTAAGAATATTTGTTTCGCGATGAATGTTTGTTTAATCTCAATGTAGTTTGCGGTATCAGCATGATAATTGTCCAGCACATAATGTGAATCAAAATACAACTTTTAAATAAAGTACTTCCTAGAACCTAAATTGGAAGAGGTGAGGAAGTTACTTGGCCACCAAGATCACCAGGCTTGTCCCCCAACGACTTCTTTTTATGGCCTTACATATCTTCGAAGGTTTATACCGACAGAATCCACGACACAATTGAGTCTTTAAAAGATAAAATTGTGGAAGTATGCTTCAATATACCAGCAAATAGGATTGCAAATGTGCAACGAAACTTCTATTTGGGGCACCGTTTAGCAGCAAATGGAGAGCATTTTAATCAGTTGCTATAAGTCAAGCATATCGCATGTAATACCTATTAGCTTTCACTTCTGTATATCCACAAACAAATCGGTCCTTTTCAGGACCACTAACACATTTATAGAAAATAATTTTTATACAATGTAATTAAAACTTAAAACGACAATTTTTAATAAAAACCGTATTTGAAATTACAACATTTCTTAAAATTGTTGAAACCTTTAAAATTCAATCTGTAAAGTTGACTCCCAATTTTGGGCCTTCTTATAGGGTTGAGGGAACTAATAGGGTCGTCAATGAATACACTCTTAGATTGCCTTGAGAAAGATTGGCCATCGCCAATCGAAACGTCGGCTATTAAGAACATGGTGTATCATTGACGACCCTATTGTTCCTCAACTCCTATAAGAAAGCCCAAATTATTGGGAATCAGTTCACATTTCTTAAAATTGTTCTTGGATGGTTTTAAAATAATAATTTTGTTATCTTGTTTGTTGACTCCAGGATTCTAGTAAAACCTAAAATAGAAAGTCAAAAGAGAAATAGCAAATTAAATAATTTAAAGCACAAACATTAAAAACCTCAATCGGGCATTTTCTAAAAATGTTCATTAATCTCATGAGTTTCAAATTTTTTACGATCAAGAAGCTAAAAATGTACAAAACTCCAATTCTGGGTTATACTTTAATTCGCTGATTTCGAATAAAGTCCTTAGAACACCAACTTCTGTTTATCGGTAGTGACCGTTTCTATAGTAAAAATCCTATGTTGAGTCTTGCCAGAGACACACGCTTTAAAAAATGTTCCATTGAATTTTAATCAAATCAGTCAAACTGTACGAGGATATATTGAAAAATTCTTAGCCTTCTATAGAACCAAACAAAATTTCAATGTCAAAATATTTTATTACTCAACATATTCTCCTCTTAATTGGATACATTTATTACAGCGAACCTGCAACGTCTCTAGACCTTTCAAAAAAATGTTTCTTCTTGCTCTGCAAACCAGACCTCCACAGCTTCTATTACCTCCTTGTTGGAAGAAAATGTACGACCTTTTAAACTTTTTTCAGTTGAGGAAAGAGGTGATAGTCGGACGGAGCCAAATCGGGTGAATAAGGGGTGTTCTAGTAATTCAAACCCTAAATCACGAATTTTTGCATGGCAACATGAGATTTGTGTGCAGGGGCGTTGTCCTGCAAAAAACAAAACACCTTTGGATAGCTTTCCGCGTCTTTTCTCTTTAATATTTTCCCGTAGAGTGGTCAGTAATGTCGAATAGTAATCTCAGTTATTGTTCTACCCTTATCCAAAAATCAATCATGATTACTCCATGGCAATCCCAAAAACTGAAGCAAAATTTTCCAGCAGATTTTTGGACACGAAACTTCTTAGGTCTTGGAGAACCAGAGTGTCGCCATTCCATCGATTGTTGCTTTGTTTCTGGATTGTAGAAATGTACCCAAGTCTCATCCATAGTAACAATTCGGTTTAAGAAGTCTACATCGTTTTCAAATCGAGCACAGATCGAACGCGATGCTTCTACCCTTGCACGCTTTTGGTCAACATTCAAACATTTGGGGATCCATTTTGCAGCAATTTTCTCATGTCCAAATTGACGTGAACCATATGATGAACGCGTTCGTATGAAATATTCAGTGCTTCAGATATCCGTTTTAGCCCAATTCGACGGTCTGATAAAATCATGTCATGAACTGCATCGATATTTTCGGGGACTGACACAGAAACTGGCCTTCCCGATCGGTCATCATCTTCAATGGAAAATTTACCTCTTTTGAAGCTTGCATTCCAATTTTTGACGGTCGCATACGAAGGACATTGATCACCAAGGGTATTAAGCATATCTTCGTAAATCTGCTTACCTCTTAACCCTTTTAAATACAGGTACTTGATGATGGCTCGATACTCCAATTTTTCGATTTTCACAATTTCGGTGGACATCTTTTTCATTTAATTTATTGCGTGACTCTGGTTTATTTTTTGACGTCAAACTTTACACTGACACTTCTAATAAGTTATTGTTCGTTGCTATGGTAACGCAATATTTTGTTTATGCAAGGAACTGGTCTAGGCTAACTAGATATCAATACATCCTCGTATTAACATTGAAATAGAAGTCAACAAACAATGGTTGAAGTGGGCGCTATTTCAAAATGTGAAAGAAACTGTTAAGTACCTACGTAAGAAAACCATTAAAATTCAATTTTAACATCTACACCATTCAATTGAAAGCATGGAGTACGCTGATTCATTGCTGGTTGAGAAGAGGACGGTTTATATATGAAGAAAGGTAATATAAAGAAGAATACGATTAACTAAGAGGTCATGTAGGGCAAGATCGTTAACCTTGTAGTAGGTCTGTCTCCATGGGAGCGCAGAAAGTACCTATCCGCTACCCTTCTAAACCACCATCCTAGCCATTTGAAATTCTACAATTGTACAACTAGACATGAAAACTATTGACTATCATCAAATTGTCAAATAACGATTAAGGTTAAGAATTTTTTTTAATTTTAGAAGCAATTATCTCAGAAGGCGTTGGTTTAAAAAACAACGGCTTAGATAATAGTGACTAGAGTAAAAAAACGAATAGATTCAGGTAAAGGTTTTCTCGAACACTATTTTAATAATTTAATTTGGCTCCTTCTTTTGGAGGTGGAGTAAACGAAACAACACAAAGGTTAAAATTGCAGACGTTTCGCCCTCCATGTGAGTGCTTTATCAAGGCTTTAAGGTATTGAGTTGAAAATCAACGATTTTAGTTGATAAGACTTTTTTTTGAAATGATTTATTATTAACCGATCTTACTGATCTTATCTTACTTACTTATCATCCCGAGATACCAACGTTTTCAGATGAAAATGAAAATGAAATTCGTATAGCAGAGAACACAGCTATTTATAAAAAAGTATGAGCTTGAAGTTTTAGTCACACAATGTTGCTTGCGGTTTCTTTATAAATATCATTCGGGAACGTATTAATTGAATTTGTCAGTATTTGTTCAAACATTTTTAAACTAATCATTACTTTCTATGTTAATTGCTTTCGTCTCCATCTTAATTAATGATTTATTTACTATACGGTTTTCACATTGTTATTGCTTTCTAACTTATACTTACAATAAATTAGGGAGTATATATTTATACACCATTTTTGCATTTCTTTACAGAAATGTAGAACATGTGTAAATAATGATATTACACTTTGATTACAGACTGGTAATAAAAAGAAAAATTTATTTCTCGCGTTTAAATTCATAAAAACGTTATAAAGAAATGATTACATACACCATGATGAAACTCTTGCATTACATCGTCTTCCTATTAATTCAAAACAACTACAGTATAACTAATTACAGGGTAAACATGCAATCACATGGCGTGATTGGTATATTATTACGTACATTTCCATCCAGAAAATTGGAACGCCTTGCGTATTTGTATAGCAATAGATCTACGTTGTAAAATATGCAAAGCCGGAACGATGGAAAAATATCTCATCCGTGTATATACCTTTGTTGTTTCTTTCATTTTGATTGCACCAAAGTAGCGGTTGCGGAGTCCTACTTGTAAACATAAACATTTCAAGAAATCAATGCGTCATTTAAAATAATTATTTAAGAAAAAGAGCGAGAAGGAGGGTTAAAACAAACAATTTTGTAATACGGTATTTAACCTAATATAAAAGAAACTTATAAAAAATATCAACGTAAAAAATAAAAAAGGGCAATGTAACTCTTTATGTAAACTAAAGTAACATAACTATTATACAAAATCCAACAATTTTTTTATGGTTTAAAGAAGTCTATTCGAAATATTATTAACAATACTGTCGGAAAACGTGCGCTTATGCCAAGACCTTTATTAATATACAATTTGATCGAGCTTACAAAGATTCTGAATAGACCCTCAAAAACACAGTTGATAAAAATATTCGACATTAATTTTTAAAAACTTTAATTTTTTTTTTAAAATTTCTCTATAAATTGATTAAAAATATTGTACCACAGCTTATATCTATAAATACACAGAATTGTATATATATAGGGTGAGGCACTATCAACAAAGTATTCTGTACAAGACGACAAATAATGTAAAAAAAACTGAAGGCATACATTTACAAAGATTACTTGAGTCCACATTTTAAAAATATTTTGAATTACACAGGGTGCACTAGAAATACAGTTCAGTTATATTAAATGCGATAGTATTAAAAACACCTCGTACATCATGACATAATAGTAACAAATTAGAAAAAAAAAAGTAGAAAACTTTTGGTAAGGTGGCGTAACACAGTTCTTATATCTTACTTATTTTGAGGTTATTGTATTTTATTGGAAGAAAATTAATTTATTTAATTATTATATACATGTCTTCTGATGTGTTTAATAAGATTTGGAGTTGTTCCTAATTAGTCATATCACTGAATCGTTGTGTGCACAACGCTGATCGACTTGTCCTTCTGAATCGTCCATAAAATAAATTTGCAGAAATTTGTGGTCACTATTCGCCATTGACAATAAGGAATATATTATGTATTTAACCATGAATCTGCAAGGTTAAATAAATAGATAATTTTATAGCAAAGGGATTGCTGCCAAATACGTTGAACGCACTACCATTCCCCCATAAAAAATTAAAATAAAAAAAATATACACACTCGATCACTTTTTGTTGTTTTTAACAATTCATAGCTACATACGTACTTTTCGCACATTTCGACATTTCTGAATATCGCAGAACTCCACATCGTCAGATATGTGAAAATAAAATTGCGTTTTAGAAAAAAATGTTTCAAACAAGAGCTATAAACAATAGAATTTCCAACAAAGTTTTTCCCTCAACTTTTTTTGTAAAATTGATATTGGTCACGTGATTGTTATATCTCAATAATTCCTTATCGGATCAAAAAATAGTTTAAACAAAAATATGTTAAATAAATATTTTTCTAATATTTAAAAAATTCGAAAATTTGTGTAGGTTAACAGCCCTTTTGACTACATAGATTATGCTCAAAAACTAATCAAATTTTCGGAATTATAAATAAGGTCTTTGTACAACGTTTCATAAAAATCGGATGGGTGGTTTTCTCTATATCTTGTTTACATACGGACGGACGACTCCATAAAGTTTTTTTGCTTCATTATAAAGTACTAACTCTAATTCGTCGAAAAAGGTTAAAAAAGAAATGGTGTTAAAATTTTCGGTTTCGAAACCGTCACATAACTCTCCATCTTATTTCATAAGATGTGGAATAATAAACACACTTGATCACTTTTAGTTGTTTTTAGCAATTCATAGCTACCAACGTACTTTTTGCAGAATCCGACATATTTGGATATCGAGGTTGCTAGGAAGGCAGTAGATTATATTTACCGATGACCCATCGGTAAGAATATCTGTTTGTTAAGGGCGGTAAATGCAAGGCAAAGTTAATCAACAAATTATTGTTTATTTGCCTTAATATTGAAAGTACGTTTATTATAAATAATAGGAAGTTTACTTGTATTATAGTTATTAGTATTTAAACAAAAAGTACTAGAAGAAGAAAGTACCGTAGGGGGTGAAGAAATATTTGTTAAGATATCAGTAAAACTTGATGTATTTTGTGGAGATTCTCCGATGTTCTTGTAGCTTTCCTCGTACAAAATTTTTCCGGCTAAGTAAAGAATCTTCAACATATAATTCTGCAACTTTTGTCGATCGCCATCCTCCGTCACGTTTTAGTCTTAAAACGTCTGTACCTTTATTAGCTAGAAGTGTTTGCCAAGCTTTGTCAAAATATATTTATTTATAATAATAATAATAAGGACTTTATTGTTACAACTACATTTCTTACACTACATTTTTTTCATTATAAAGGTAAATAAAAACAGAATGTATTGTAACAAACGGGGGCACTTCAGCTTCACAGATAAACTGCAGCTGCTGTACCACTGTACTGTTATACATTTTCACATTTTTTAAACAAAGTAGTTAAATCAACATTAATAATAATAATAAAATAAACACTGAAAAAAATACTACAATATTTCATTACATATTTTAGTTATAAATTAAATGAAATTGTGTGTTAAAAATAATAGTTAAACAAAATGAAAAGAAGATTAAAAAAAAATTATCTTGATGAAAAACTTGAATGTTGCTCTTTGAGTAATATAGATTTCATATTTATTTTAAAAACACGTAGCGACGAGGAGCTATCAAATATATTTTTAAATTTGTTATAGTAGATGCAAATGCAATAACTGATAGATTTCTTGTAAAGACTCAAACTATGAGACTTTACTGTTAAAAATCTTTTGTGTCTCAGATTCAGGTTATAAAATTTATTTAGAGTGGAGAAAATTATGGTCTGAAGTTGATGTTTTCAATAGACATCTCATTGATGATCCAACAATAGGAGTCCCGAGCTACGATCAAAAAAGAAAAATTTGATCAAAAGTAAATCGCATCAGAACAGACCATTCAAAATGCATATCTATGTTGTTTAAATGAGGTGCGATTTCTAATTCAAATTGAGAATATGGAAACGAACTGTAGATCGTTGCACATATTATGGAGGATTGTCAATTAATAAAGTTTAAAAGAAGGATTGTAAACATTCATAATTGAACGGACGAAGCTGTACTATAGCTTACTAATTTGAAGGACATCTGGAGTTAAGCAATATTTGGTATTATCTGTCTTGATTATCTGTGTTTCCATTATTCTCTTTGCTATTTCTTTAACCTATTATTATTTTCGTTTTTTATGTTCTTGTTTACTAAGAAAAATGCCAACAGTTAATTATAACGACATGTGTGCGTTTAAAGTGCATAGAGCTATCTAAACAATAGCTTTAATGCTTGAAACACACGTGTGTCGATAAAACCAAGAAAAACTTGTACAGAAGCATAACACGCAACGAAAGAACACCTGATGCAGCATTTCGCTCTTATTATGAGCTCATCATAGATGTATATTTAAGTGCGGTATACAACTGTACAAGACGGCGGTTGGTCTTTTAAACTCTCGTGGAGCAATGAACATAAGTAAAATTTTCTTGGCTTTATCGACACACGTGTATTTCAAGCATTAAAGCTATCGCTTAGATAGCGCTATGCACTTTAAACGCACACATGTCGTTATAATTAACTGTTGGCATTTTTCTTAGTTTATACTATTCATACGTGTCAATGTTTTACACGAGATGTCGTAAGACACACATTTTACTTATGTTCTTATTTACCTTCTATAACGTTTACACACATAATCAATATTCTTACATATAAATACTAAGGTGGGTAAAGGTTGGCTTGTTTAGGTTTTATGGTTTTCCTAAATCGTGAAGCAAATGCTTTGCTAAGACAAACCAATCCACAATTGCACACGTTTTTGTCACCACACTATACAGGTTTATAGTGATCTTTTGGGGCACCATACATAATACTTACATCACAATACAATAATGAAAATGTACCGTACGAATAAATAAATAAATAACCAATAGTAATTCTTCCAACAATTGATTGTGACACTTTCCGTTGGAGAATTTCATCTATCAGAAGCTAAATTTGTTGGTCGAAGACGAGCATGTTTACGATAAATCTCAAGATAGTCGATTATTTCATATTTACTGTTGGTAACTGTAAGACATCTTGAAATGTTTGTTTTAGTAAAGAGTATTTTAAGTATAACTAGTAGAAAGGGCTGACACCTTTCCGTGCTGGTAGAAACATGTAAGTAAAGATAATGAAACTAAAAAAAGAGGAGAAAAACGAGGAGAAAAAATGAAGAAAAAAATTAGGGGAAAAAATAAAGAGAAAAATTAATAGAAAAACTAAAAGAAAAATGAGAAGAAAAAATATAAAATTATGTGAACAATGGACACCATATTTTCCTATTCCAAGTCAAACCTTTTTGGGTTATTCAATCTTTTCTAAATTTTTAGTAATATTTTAATCAGATACTTGAAATTTTAGGATAAGGTACTAAAATTATTTGAAAAATGATATATTTTAAACTTATTGATTTTAAATAAAACACTCTGTATACTTTTATTGTCATTTTCTTTAGAAATTTATTCTGCATTAATCTGTATTAAAGTATTTAAACGTTTACATAATATTTTTTTCATTTTATTTTACACATTTTTTATGTTGGGAATTGAAATAAACAACAACCTTACAAAATAATAGGCTTATTGTATTAAAGAAAACAAAGAAAATAATTTACATACCAGCTGAAGCATTTTACTTAAAACAACCTGAAATTAAACAAAAGTGCGAAATGCATTTAGTAAAGTAGATAATGAGATATACGTCAAGAAACCACTACACATGTTCAAAAGAGATTGTTAAAATGTTTAGAAGCTAATGGGGAGCATTTTAAGCACTTGATAAAATTATTTTTGTATAAATTACAGTTTGTTTTAAGTATGTACCTTATTTTTCTTTGCTTTTTTTGTAAAGATTGTTTGTTTAGTTCATTTTCTGGCATTCTAATACAAAAAATGTAAAATAAAATGAAAATAATATCATGTAAACGTTTAATACTGTAATTTCAATTTAGACTAAACCGACAAGAGATACATAGCTATGGGGAGTGCTAATGCAGATAGATGCAGAATATTTTTTTGAAAAGAATGACATTGAAATATACAGGGTGTTTTATTTAAAATAAATACTATTTTAGGACATTTTCATAAAATTTCAAGATGGTTAAAATAGTACTGATATAGGCGACTTTAAGGTATTGTCTACAGGAGGTATAACCGAAAGTTGTACAATGACCATAATATTTTTATTTGGAAGAGCATACATAGTGTATTATGTAAATCTACAAATTTGCAAACTCTATAAAGGTCTAATGGCCGCCTTACGTGGGATACGATGTATATTTCATTCTGTCAAAATTTGTCAATTCCAATGAAAGTTTAGATTTATGGGACCAATTTACAAGTTAATAGTAACAATCTATGGGAATGTAGTAATTTTAGAAATTAAAATAGTTGTATAGACATAAAGTTGAAGTAAATATGTACATATAATTACTAAATAAATGATTCAATCTACAAAAAATGTACAACAACAAATATGTTCAATTTAAAATAAAGATGACAATTATATTTTGAACAAAAAACTTCATTAAGATCCATATTTTTCTTAGAACGCCAGAAATCGGGCCATGTTCTTTTATTTGGAAAACCATGCCTTACTGACATTATATCGTTCAACATGCATTTTACATAAACCCATGACGCTTAAAAATAAAAGTTTCTTAGTAATCATCATAATTATATTTAATCAAAAACTTACATTTTTTCACGTAGTAAAATATACTAATACATAGATACTAAAATAAAGTAAATCTAACTATGTCCAATAATAGTTATTTAACAAACAAGTTTATTAATAAGAGCGATTAACAATTAATATATTTTAACGCGTGAGTGAAGCGAGCGTGTTAATTTTTGAGATTGTTAAACGTCCTTTAATTCACAACTTAGTTACACAACTTTTCTGTCGACAATACTTTGTAATTTTAATAAAATTATATTTTAATAATTCTTGAGAAGGTATGCTCTTGTGAACTCACCTATGGGAAGCACGTTTTGTGAACTAACCACAATTTGTGAAATAAATACATAACCTAACTTCGTCGTTTCTACTTTTTGTGAGCTGTGCTTTTGATAATTATTTACCTATTCGTCTCTTGTATGTATATTTGTCAACAGTATTTTAACAATAAGTCACTAAATCATTTTTCGACTTTGCAACGTTAATAGGTCTATAGCGACACCAATATCAGTATCGTTATAAAGTCACTGAAAGTCTATAACGATACTGTTCCGTACTTCAAGTTGGTATTTGAATAATTAATTAAAATTTAATGGACACCAAATTTATCGTAGTACCAACTTCCTAAAAAATTACTAAATGTGTTTTATACACCGAATAAGCGTGTGTCGTGAGCAATATGTTATCACAAAGTATAAATCGAAAAAACGTATGTTGCGATTAATACGTTACGACGAAAGTCATATTTGGCGCGCATTCTGCGAATTTTCGATTGGTCGAAAATAATTATCGATTTTTATTTCCGAAACAAGAGCCGACATTTTGTAACTACTTCCTTTTTGCTGAAACTGATAGAGTTAGAAGATCGTTAAATAAAACTGTGTTAACAAATTTCCAATAACAGTTGGTTAAGTTTTATTTGTCTAAACCTACCTTAAGTACTAGTTCTTTTCTCTTTTTCTTTGTGCAATTTTTAAATGCCACGTGAGTATTTCTAGAGCTTACGTTTCTGATCTTCTGCGTCTTTGTTCCGTCTCTGGATAACTTCCTGGACTTGTCTTCGAGTGGCCGATTTGAACATTCCCTTTTTATGAAATACTACGTCTACCAATCAAAAGGATGTCTATCCATTGTGGTCTAATTAAAAAACCTAACACCTTCCCCAAGAAGAATTCTATTGTACATTCGAGAACCTGTCAATATCGTCGCCAACCGTAAAATCTTACTCTCGGGACTTCATTCACATTAATGCAGCTAAGTTTTAGTATTTAAGTAATTGTATTTATTGCTTGTGAGTGAAAAACACATGTACACTCATGAAATTTAAAACTTGGACACCACAATTTCTGTAAACAAAAGTTTGCACATTGTGAAGCGGGCTTAAGGGTATCATTTACAATTCTAACAGCAGGTAGTCTCAGCAGGGGTTATCTTATAGAAGGACTGTAGAATGAATCATTACACTAAGCACGTTTTAGAAAATAGGTAATTTACGTTGCTTACTTAATTTTTTCTTTAAAGAATATATTTGAAGGTATCGCTAATTAAACACCATAGCTCGATTAATTATCGAATCAAAATTTTGTTTAGGAAATGTTTACAAAATAAAATTAGAAATAATTTTGATTTAAAAAACGTCTACAAGCAATAACTTTTAAATTAAATCAAAAACTAAACATGGTTATTTGGGTTGACTGATTATTACTTATTTTTAAATAAATCTAACCTACTAATTATTGTAAGTTATTAAAAAAATCATTAAACTCTCTATTCATAATATTTAGTCCTTACAAAATGTATATTTTATGACGTTTCATTTTTTTCTGTAGTTAATATAAAAGTGAAAATAAAAACTAAGGCAATTCTTATTGTCAACGTATATATTTAGTTTTTGACAAGAATTTATTACATAATTATAATTAAGATACCAAGTTATAGTTTAAAATTAAATGAAAACTTTTTTTTAAATAAAGGTATTACTATATAAATAAATATAAGAAATCAATAATGGGTGTGACCTCCATTATTATTGATACATTCTTGGAGGCGTCTGCTCATTGACGCTATCAAGGTATCAATATAATTAATATTAATCGTTTCCCATGCGGTATCAATGGCTGCAATTAGTGCATTACGGTTTACTGGTATAAAATTTGGCCCTTGTTGTCTTCGGATAACAGCAAGTATTCGAGCCCAAACATTTTCGATAATGTTAAAATCTGGGCTTTTTGCTGGCCAGGGTAACAGCTCCAAGTTATTTGCTTGTATCCAGTTGCGCACAACCTGCGAAGTATATGGTCATCATATCCCGATAGTTAATTATCGAATGTTCCAAGAAAATATGTGTAAATAGTAAATGGAATCTACTAACGTAACGTTAAGTCGTTAATTATAGTTACATAACTCTCCTTTCATAAGATATAGTTCATATTAATATGCTTATTGTAAAGCTTCGTACACACCTGAACAACAAACCGAGGAACAAACAGAACAACGAACCGAACGGCAATCGGAACATTAATTTGGACGGTGCTACGTACGAATTTTAGAACAGATTCGCAAGTCCTGATTGTTCCACGAACGGTTTGCGGCGTTCCCGCAACTTGTCGGTTTTTTCTCCGACATCAAAGAAAATGCGCGCGAATGCGTTTGCAGGTTTGGACGAATCTAAACAAAACGGCGAACAAACTTATGCGGGAGAATTAAATTATTTATTTTTGTCCTCCCTTTGTGGGTTTGTTGTGTTTTAGGTAATATTATGGAGTTGACAGAAGAAAAATGTTTTAAATTAATCAGTGTTTAAGAATGCAAGAAAAAAATGATGTCCCTATTAGCATCATTTGGGCGGAAATTTCCAAAATAAAAAAAAGCGAAGTAAATTATAATTTTTTACTCTTCTTTGTGCGTAAAAATTTGGTTGGCACTATCTTCTTGTTTTCCGCAATTTTCTCTTCTCAATACAATATATAAATATATATAATACTGAAAACTACTGAAAATAATTATGGAACAGCACAAACGTTCCGTTTGTTGTTTGGATTGTGGAAATCATAAAATATCGTTTGTCGTTTTGTTTGACTTTCGGTTTGTTGTTATGTTTGTTGCTCGATTTGTTGTTCAGGTGTGTACCAAGCTTTACAACTTAAGCAAAAATTTTTTGGCGAATAAAGATTAGGTTGTAATGTAATATTAGAAACACAAATTTATACCATATCAAGTTTATGACAACTTAAAAACCAAGAACGTGTATGTTATTGCTAAGAAATTATTAAAGAAAAGCGCAATTGCAGTTTAAATATTTTAAATTCCATTTCAAGTGTTGTGAAAATGCCACCTCATCTCGGTGCTGATTTGAAAGCGCGGATTGTTTCGGAATTAGCAGCGGGTCGTAGCGTGCGTAAAATTTTACGTATGTTAGATATACCAAAAAGCGCCGTAGGGCATTACCGAGTAAAATGGAATCTTGAACACACTTTGGAAAGAGCCATCGGAAGTGGTAGACCTAAAGTATCTACACGTGCTCAAGATCTCGAGTTGTTTCATTACGTAACAGAACAACCATTTGCTACATACTCAGGGCTATAGCAGATACACATTTTCCCGGATGCCGTATAACTGCACAAAAAGATTAAAGGAGATGGGAATAAAGAAGTATAATGCTGCTGCGAAAGAAGTTCTCAGTGACGAAAATATGAGACGTCGTCTGGAATTTGCAAGGCGATATGTGAACGAACCTTTGGAATTTTGGAATCGAGTGATTTTTAGCGACGAAAAAAACGTTCAATAGCCGCAACGATGGACCACTAAAAGTTTTAGAATGGAAGGAACTCGTTACGAAAATAATCACATATGTCTTAAAAACGAAGTGGTTATTTTTCTGTGAATGTGTGGGTTGGGTTAGCGCGCGGGGTCCAGGAGTTTGTTGGGCTATCGATGGACGTCTTGATTCTGCTGCGTATTTAGATATTTTGGAAACTATTATGAAACCTTCAGTCGAAGTGTTTTATCCAGACGAAGATTATATTTTCCAACAAGTAAGTATTCTTATTTCACTATACTTTCTCCAAAAAATAGTTCGGGATCTGTTGAATTAACATTTTCATAATGTATTTTGTTGTTAAAGGACAACGCCCCTATTCATACTTCGCGAGTTGTGCGCAATTGGATACGAGAAAATAACTTGGAGCTGTTACCCTGGCCAGCAAAAGCCCAGATTTTAACATTATCGAAAATGTTTGGGCTCGAATACTTGCTGTTATCCGAAGACACCTTGATAGCGTCAATAAGCAGACGCCTCCAAAAATGTAATAATAATAATGGAGGTCACACCCATTATTGATTTCTTATATTTATTTATATAGTAATACCTTTATTTAAAAAAAAAGTTTTCATTTAATTTTAAACTATAACTTGGTATCTTAATTATAATTATGTAATAAATTCTTGTCAAAAACTAAATATATACGTTGACAATAAGAATTGCCTTAGTTTTTATTTTCACTTTTATATTAACTACAGAAAAAATGAAACGTCATAAAATATACATTTTGTAAGGACTAAATATTATGAATAGAGAGTTTAATGATTTTTTTAATAACTTACAATAATTAGTAGGTTAGATTTATTTAAAAATAAGTAATAATCAGTCAACCCAAATAACCATGTTTAGTTTTTGATTTAATTTAAAAGTTATTGCTTGTAGACGTTTTTAAATCAAAATTATTTCTAATTTTATTTTGTAAACATTTCCTAAACAAAATTTTGATTCGATAATTAATCGAGCTATGGTGTTTAATTAGCGATACCTTCAAATATATTCTTTAAAGAAAAAAATTAAGTAAGCAACGTAAATTACCTATTTTCTAAAACGTCCTTTTATAAGATAACCCCTGCTGAGACTACCTGCTGTTAGAATTGTAAATGATACACTTAAGCCCGCTTCACAATGTGCAAACTTTTGTTTACAGAAATTGTGGTGTCCAAGTTTTAAATTTCATGAGTGTACATATGACATAAAACGGCGTTAACTTTTGGCTCTAAGTAAAACAGTATAGGTGGTACGCTCAGTAACGTAAAGATTTTAATCAACTCAATACGGGCCTGCGCACTTTAATTTAAACGGTTAACGCGAAGTCAAAAGACCTTTGGTCGTATAATAATATACTATTTTTGGATCATCTGACATATGCGGGAGTACAGTCAAGTTTTTCTTTACAGTGCCACATCTTATTTGTCAGCATTTGAGAAAAGTGTTTATTAAGCTGATATATGTCTGATACATAGCATTATCTCGAATAATATTTCTGATGCCAAATGACGTTATTTGGAAGCAATTATTATATTACGGATATCTGAACCAAGAAATGTGTAAAATCTGACCGATTTCTGAAAATCAACAAATGTAGTGGCTTTGGTGGCAATACTAATGGCGTCAATTTAACTTCACCACTGGCGCAACACAATCCAAGGGGTTCAAAATTACATTTCTTGCAATGCGTAGATAGACAACGTTCATTAGTCCAATAGCGACGATTTGCTGGGAACTGTAATGGATTGCCATGTTCTAATTGATTGAAACTTTGTGAGGATTAAACGCGACATTTCTACACTGATTTCTGTTCGATGTATTCCGATCAACCTCATTTCGACTTCGTGTTGCACGTTTGTTTTTCGAACTAAGGGTGTACGTCTAATTGGTGGCATTTTGAAGAATTAAAACTTAAGTACAAATAAAAAATTAAGTCAACCACCTGGTAGTTTAGCCTAGAAAGATTTCCGGGAGTTTTGGAAATTGGTATTTTTATAGATTTTGATGTGCTTTTTCCAAATTTTTTGTTTGCAACTTTGCCGCCATATTGAAGAAATGGCCCTGGAAAACGGTTTCTGGGCAATGTTTTATTTTAGATCCTTTTTATAATTAAAACCGTAATGTTATAAGTTAAACTAGAGTAAAGTTTCTACGTTTAATGAAATAACTTTTATTTTGAATGAATAGTAAGCGCCGCAAAGTTGACTTTATCATGCGTTATGAAGAAAAAACTAATTTTTACATCACCATGTGACAGTAAGTATAATCCACATGCAAATTACAATTATATAATATTAAGTGCATTCTTCTTTGCTTTGATGTCCTTGATTGACCAGATGTTGCGGAGTTCGTCTTCAGTTTCAATGCAAACACCACAGAAAGAAGTTTCTTCCGTATCATCTGAGACGTGATAATCAGTTTTATTTGAATCCGTTTCGTACTTGATGCATTATATTATATGCTTCCTGACATTCCTTTTTGCATTTGCAAGAAGTAAGTTTTAACAAGATTTCTCGAGCTGAGAGCTCTAGTGTGATAACAGGAATCAGTCCCTTCTTGTTTTTTTCCCATCTCCGTTGCTCAGCATTTACTTCATTTTTACTGGGGAAGATAGTGATAGGTTGGGAACGAATGTAGTTTTACTGCTGCTTCTGTTGATGGTAGCGACTCAATAATAAATTCATTTTTATTGCTCATTTTGTAAAGCATGTATATCTAAACCTATTTAATAGTAGATTATTTTACTAGGAGTTAAACAATTATATTTTTCTTCAAGCGACAATAAAACGTCATATTATTGAACTACTGGCAGACGCTAAAAATTCTTTTTACTGTCTAGACATTAAAAGCAAAACAGTTATTTTGTTTCCACAACTATTTAGAGGTTGGTACCTCGGTTATGTCATATTATGAATGTAACAGTAAAGTACCAACTTGATTCGTCGAGAATAAAAGTCACTATAAGACTCGAGAATCTCGAAAATTTGAAAATAACACATGAAAACTAGCAATAAACGCTTGAAGAAAAAATAATATATTTCACTTGGGTTAAAAATATAATTGTTTCAGCTTAATTTGCTGTCTCGGCTAACACCTCGCCAGCAAACTTTTAAGCTCAACAATTATATTGTTTAACTCCTAGTAAAATAATCTACTATTTTCTTCAAGCGACAATAAAACGTCATATTATTGAACTACTGGCAGACGCTAAAAACTTTTTTTACTGTCTAGACATTAAAAGCAAAACAGTTATTTTTTTTCACAACTATTTAGAGGTTGGTACCTCGGTTATGTCATATTATGAATGTAACAGTAAAGTACCAACTTCATTCGTTCAGAATAAAACGTCACTATAACTCTCGAAAATTTGAAAATAACACATGAAAACTAGCAATAAACGCTTGAAGAAAAAATAATATATTTCACTTGGAGTTAAAAAATGTAATTGTTTTGCTTAATTTGCTGTCTCGGCTGACACCTCGCCAGCAAACTTTTAAGCTCAACAATTATATTGTTTAACTCCTAGTAAAATAATCTACTATTTTTAACTCCAGAGTGAAATATATTATTTTTTTTCATCCGTTTATTGCCGTTTTCTTGTGTTATTTTCAAATTTTCGAGATTCTCGAGTGTTATAGTGACGTTTTATTCTCGACGAATTAAGTTATAATATGAAATAACCGAGGTACCAACCTCTAAATAGTTGTGGAAACAAAAGAACTGTTGCTTTTTAATGTTTAGACAGTAAATAGTTATTTGTGTATTTTGAGCGCAAAGTAAGGGATTGCGAAGCGGAGCGCGGCATTCTTTTGAAAGCGGCAATCTACTTTGTGCTCGAAAAACACACATTACTTTTTCTACAGCTGCACTTTAAATAGTTAAAAACTAAAAGTCATAGCACAAATTTTACGATTTAATTGGCATCTTAATTTGGCTGCTTTGGAAATATCAGGCGAAGTACAGAAATAATCATCACTTTTGCTCTCCATAATGATTGAATTATTATTTATTATTTTTACGACACCAAAAGAGAAAATTAAATGTATAAACTGACACAATATTAAAATACTGGCAAATAACTTTTGCTGAGTTTGACATATATAACAATCGTCTCTGTTCAATTGTTTTCCGTTGCCATGATACATATAGCATATTTGATAAAATAAGCGAGCGTTTTGTTTTTCATGTTCGCTCTAGAGCGCAAAAGAAAACTCCGCGGCATTTATCGACTTTGCGATTTTGTTTGAATATAATAATTAGTTATTTCGCGCTGCTGTAGGAAAAAGCGTTTTTAGCGTCTGTCAGTAGTTCAATAATATGCCGTTTTATTATCGCTTAAAAAAAAACATATATTTTTTGCACTTTTTACTGCATAGGGATAGTATAATCAAGAAGAAAACATTCTTCACTTTTAGCAGTAATCTCTCAATCTGCATTTTTAATTTTTAAATCCTGAATAACCTGGTTTCAATCTGGAGTTTTTTGGAATACATTAACAAATTTATGATACTTTCTGTAGAATATACAGGTTGAATGATCACCAACGGGACGGAAGTTTATAGCGAAACAGTTGATAAATATTAAATTTCAAAATTATTTTAAAATATACAGTGTGTTCCAAAAAAGCTTGGCGCATCAAAGCTATGTTTTTCTTATGGAACACCCTATATTTTAATGCGTTTTTGAACTGCTCATAAAAATAAGGTATATTTTTCACAGTTATGTGGACTTTTCTTAAAATATGAAATATTTAAAAAAGTCATTATTTCTAATCCACCAAATCATAACAAATTTACTCATACGTCTAAATAGTTGAGTATTAACTGAATATGAGTGAATATTAAACTTAACTTTACCAATTTACGGTTAATTATTAGATCATTCAATATGTAATATGGGCCTTATCTTAAATGGAACACCCTATATTTTATTAATTCATATAATGTATAGGAAGTCTGTTTTGAATTACTTTCTGAGCACCAAACGACTGTAGTCTAATCCAAATAGTATCATTTAATAAATGCAAGGAAGAGTATTACTGATGTAATTCCATTTTTACTCGACATTTTAACATGAAAGCGTATGTGTAATGTTATTACTCGTTATTGTACTAATATGGAAGAATAATTTATTGTTAAGAAAAATGAATGAGGTATTAATTTAGAATTAATATTTATAAACGGCGATTTTGTTTCATGTCTTGGGAGGCAAAGTCAAAATGTAGGGCAACTAGGAACAACCACCCGCCATCTTACAGAACGATTTGTTTCACAAATTTAGGGGAAAAAAAGTTTTATTAAGAAAATTGTCCTGAAAAATAGCTGGCAAATATTTCTGAGCTTCTATGATTACCGCCGGGGAGCGTAACGGCAATGTTTCAATAGAAATTTGACATTTTCTTGAAAATCGGCATATTTAAGGTACATACATACATTATATATGATTCTCAATTTGTTTTCCAAAGGCTTTAAATTGTTTTCAAAAATTAGGTTAATTAATTTTTTAAAATAGAAATACAACTTTAGTTGACTAAATAATTTAATGTTAAAGAACTTCGCTACTATATATGCGTTTTCTGCTATCGCGGCATTAACTTCGTTTTACAATTTAATAAAAGCATCTCATCAATAATGTTTAGGGCGTTACGTATATATATGTGGTCACGCATACTCTACCTCATTCAGTTAGAAAAGGTGATAAACATGTTTGACTTAGAAGTGAAACTTTTGAGAATGGCGGGATTATTGGGATATTCAAACGAATCGTTTTTATATAAAATATATTTGTGTTTAGTAGTTTCTATTGTTGCATCATCGTCTTTATGTACTCTTTATTCAATATTTATAGATACGGACGATACCATTAAACTTATTGAAAATTTTACTATTGGAGTAACATTACTTATTGGTAAATAAACAACAACGAATTAATTAAAATTTTTCGTATATTTTTTTAGCTACTACCAAAATTTTAGTTGGTTATTACATTCGGTTTGATCTTAACCGTCATTTGAAAATTCTCACAGGTGACAGATTTTCTCCAAACCCGGGCAAGTATGGTACTTTAGAAGTACAAATATTCAACGAGTGTTCAGACATAATTAAAAAACAGGTAAATCTAAACGTTTATATATATTATGTTTATAATAGAAACTTTGCAGACTTTCTTATTCTGTAGTTCTGCCATTGTTTATCTTACACTTTCAAGTACACCTTCAGTACAACATAGATTGACGCACGATTCCGGATGGTTTCTACCATACGGTGGATTTCCGTTGTGGAATACGACTTATAGTCCTAACTACGAGTTTGCTTTAATTATCGTTAATTTTTCCAACGTTACCGTATTTACATGCTACATGATATTCACATCAACTTTGATAGCGGTTTTGGTTTTTTTGAGTTACCAATGCAAGATTTTGCAAACTCGTGTTAAAAGTTGCTTAGAACGAAGCCTACAGGTTTGCAATTTTTAATTGTTTTTGTTTTCAAGTAATCTAAAGTATTTTAGGGTCACACTTTAACATCAGGATTGTTGGAAGACAACTTAAAGGACTGCATCAAACAACTTACGTACATAATGAATGTTACAAGAAATTTTGAGAAATTGTTCTCGCGAATTTTTTAATTGATTTCGTTGGTTTATCAATAATTATTGCATCATGTTTGTTCTACGGCTTTTTGGTAATTGCATTTTACCATGCCGGATAGTTTTTCTAGAGTTTTTTGTAGATAAATTCGTTTAATTTCAAATTCGCTCAAATGCTAACTATTGTATTTGCTGCTATAGCAACTGAATTTTTTACAACTTACTGGGGAAGTGAAATTGTAAAACAATACTTCGAAATTGGTCTCTGTTGTTACGAACTTGATTTTGTTGGTCGTGACTTACGTTTCCAAAAGTACCTGTGTGTTATGATTCAACAAACGCAAAGACCATTGCAGTTTACTATTGGTGGTTTTAGTCCGCTAACTATGAAGTCCTTCTTATTGGTAAATGTTTTTTATCACTTAATTGCGCATAATTGCAATAATTTTGTTGTAGGTAATGAAAGGAGCATACTCTTGCTTCACTTTTTTTCATCAACGCAACAACAGTTAGTTAAATTATCAATATTCACGTTGTACACTACTGAACTGTTTCAATGATGCAATTTTTGTTAAAATGAACTAAGATTGACTAACATAATAATTCCATTAGTAGTCAAATAACACACAAAATGAAAAATGTTTATAGCCGCACTGTTATTATGACTTTTACCTATAGATATATGAGTGCAGAATGAAAGCTCGTAATCAAGAAAGAAATCAGTCCTCATTTTATAAAATTAGTATTACTTTCAGACAACTAAAATAGTAATTAACTCAATGATGCAATGTGCCTAAATTCCGTTTTTAACTCGACTTAATTTTTTATATAAATGATACTCTAATTCTTTGTTGTGATAATAATAATCGCGTTTTAGATGTTGTTTTTTATAGTTTTTCTAATTCGTGTCATATATCTTTTGGTATTCTAGAATGATCAATAGCTTGAGCAATAACGAGGTTGTCTTTATTAGTTTTTCTCTCAGTGCAATTTCTCTTGCCATGTTTCTACAGATCTATCAAAATAATCAGTTTTGGGTCGCAATCCGGCTTAACAGTTACAGTCTATAAACACAAAGCGGAGAGTGTTCTTATTCTACCATTGTAGCGTTTATGATCTTCTTTTGTATCCCTAGTAAACCTCTTACTTTAGAATGGCTTATTTAAACCTGTTTATATTAGAAAATGTTTATAACGTCTAATAACAACACTTTATTTAAATTATAATAAGGTAAATGATCTGTTAGTTACGTGTTTGAAAAAAATCTAGATATAGACAAATAACCCGAACAGAAAAATACATTTATCGTCAACCGGTCGACTTCGTGTTGTTTATGTTACAGTTTTTAAGCAATATTGTGCCACTTTATGGACTAGTTTAGTTATTTTATGGAAGGCTGTCAATGTCAAATGTGAATATCAGAATAGATGTGCGGATCTTAAGAGTAAAAACTGTCAATTTATAAACACAAGCAAAGACGACTTGAATTACGTCAGTATGGAAAATCCTTTTTGCAGTTCATATTTGTTTGAGTAAAATTATTCAGTTGACCATAAAATCTTGTATGCAACATCTCACCATGCATGATCTCGCCACAGTTATAAACTCGCTCCTTCGTCGCTCGACAATAATTCTGTGGCACGTCCATAAAAACGTAGATTATGGACTTGTTACATAAATAGCTATTATGGTCAATCTACCAGCTATGTGCAGTTTATGAGTTATAAGGTATTTTGTTACTTTATAGACGGCTGTCTATGTCAAACATGAATTTCAGAATAAATGTGTGGATTTTAAGAGTAGATAAACAGAAGCAAAGACGACTGGATATTCGCCAATATGACAAATCTTTTCTGCAGTTAATATTTGTTAGAGTTTCCTCGTACTTCTATAATTCTATGGCTCGGCCGTAGATTATGAACTTATTACAGAAATAGATATTAATACGTAATATATAATGTATACAATGAAGAATATAATAACTAAGATAATATGTGTATGTGAAATTCTGTCGCCTCAGTATTTTGTGTAATATCCATTCGTCTCCTCATATTGTTTAAAAGATTTTCGCAAATTTAACAATTTCGGAATGATTCCCACGATGTCGTGACATGCTTTGTTAGTTCTTCTGTTTCTTACTCTATTTAAACCAACGTCGTTCCAACTTTTTACCATGGCAGGCCGTGCACGTAACACTATTTAGGATTATATTCATATTTGTAAGAATTTTACGTTTGGTTATTTTTCTAAAACACAAATTTTGTTAAATCTTAAACCATGTTATTGTTATTAAGAATCCAAGTCTTAGACATGTTATCAACCAAAAAAAATTTTAAACAAAGAAAGTTTCATGCTCACATTCGATATAAAATTATACGTATTATTCAACACAAAAATGCAATCATCGCCATATGTATTTCCTTGAATTAAACCTAGGAGGAATAATTCATGAAATTTTGCCTGGACCATCTTTACACATCCAAACCAAAAATTCTGCGTTAATTGGCCCACTGTCCAAAATGATTTTTCGTCAGTAAATAAAACATTTGACCAGTTTCTGTCAATATTTTTTTGGTAAATGGTTCTTACGCTACACCCCAGTGCTAGATTTTTTCTAATTGGAATTGACGAAACAAATCTTAGTTCATTTGCATTATGGCAAAACGCGTCATCTTCAGCCTCAGTGGTTCCACGAGCCCTTTCCAGGACAAACAATATGTAACTCTCATAGTTCAATTCACGCAATCCTAACAGTATACCTCTGCTCGTTGTCAATACGTCACCAAGATGGCAGCACTGTACGACAGATGCAATTGTAGCGGCAGCGTTGAGAATGAGAACTGTGCAATCATTGCGTTTCAAAGGGGACTACAGTGACAAGTGCATACTACAAAAATGTTTTGAAGAAGAAGTTCCCTCCAGCACTGCAACGAAAACGTCCGGAAAAGGCTGTGCATGTGCTGTTTTACCGAGAAAACGCACTCGCACATTGGCCTAAACTCATGCAACAGTTTTTTCGTGATTTCCCATGCTCCCTACTCGCCTGACCTGGTTTCTAGTGACTTTTGGCTGTTTCCAACAATGAAAGCCACTGTCCGAGGCCGCACATTTACCAGCCGTACTGTTATTGCTTCGGCGATTTTCAAGTGGTCAAAACACACTTTTAAAGAAGCATTCGCCGCGGCCATAAAATCATGACGTTGACGTTGTGAAAAATTTGTGTCTGCAGGGAGATTACGTCAAGAAGTAATATCAGTTTCATTGTTTCGGGTGAGTAGTTGCTTAGAAAAAAAATCGGAGGCCTTAGAACTTGAATGCAACTCGTATAATAATAAATAAAAGAATATGTAAATATCTAATAATAAATAACATAAGAGGTTAAAACTTCATCAACCATCATATACCTACTCTTTTATCTAAAGATGCACCTACAAAGACCACACCAGAAGTGGTTGACAATGTTTGATAAATCATGGACTAAACCCAAGCTTATCTCTACATTGGCTTTAACAAGTTCAACACTCTATAATGACTTATCACATCATACCAAAGAAAGATATCCATTTATATCCTTATCGTGCAAGCGGCATTACTTTTCTTTGATTTGCTCGTACAGCCCTACTTGAAGAATTTAACTTTTGAACAACGAGTAAACAATAATGAAGAACTATGTGAGACAATAGTTTGTAACATTGATGAGCTCAACATCTTTAAATATTATTAAACTTATCATCCGAATGTTGCGTACAGTGTAAAAATGTTTCGAAGTGTGAATAAATTCAGCATTTGATTGTAGATTAATGTCGATTTGTTAATATTAAAATATGCTTTGCTACAAATTAAGACAGATCTTTTATTTACGTTATTATGTTAAACTTCATTAAAAGATATTTTAGAAATGGAAAATTGATTTACTGATTTGTATGTTTAGTTGCCTATACCAAAATCGTTTATGAATAGAAAATTGTTCATTAATAGGTGTCATTAACGATTAATTTTGTTTGCATTAATGTAAGCCATAAACGCACGGTCGACGGAAAAAATATTAATAACTTCAGACTGAACTACTATAAATTTAACAATACCGAAGATAATCTAAAGAACTTAGAAACCAATTTTTAAACAACCGCGTAAACTGCATTGTGACTAAACAAGAACATAACTAAATAATTTTTTTCGACTTTGCAACGTTAATAGGTCTATAACGACACCAATATCAGTATCGTTATAAAATTACTGAAAGTCTATAACGATACTGTTCCGTACTTCAAATTGGTATTTGAATGATTAATTCAAATTTAATAGACGCCAAATTTATCGTAGTACCAACTTCCTAAAAAAATTACTAAATGTGTTATATACACCGAATAAGCGTGTGTCGTGAGCAATATGTTATCACAGAGTATAAATCGAGAAAACGTATGTTGCGATTAATACGTTACGACGAAAGTAATATTTGGCGCGCATTCTGCGAATTTTCGATTGGTCGAAAATAATTATCGATTTTTATTTCCGAAACGAGAGCCGACATTTTGTAACTACTTACTTTTTGCTGAAACTGGTAGAGTTAGAAGATCGTCAAATAAAACTGTGTTAACAAATTTCCAATAACAGTTAGTTAAGTTTTATTTGTCTAAACCTACCTTAAGTACTAGTTATTTTCTCTTTTTCTTTGTGCAATTTTTAAATGCCACGTGAGTATTTCTATAGTTTACGTTTCTGATCTTTTGGGTCTTTGCACCGTCTCTGGATAAGTTCTTGGACTTGTCTTCGAGTGGCCGATTTGAACATTCCCTTTTTATGAAGTACTACGTCTACCAATCGAAAGGATGTCTATCCATTGTGGTCTAATCGAAGAAACCTAACACCTTCTCCAAGAAGAATTCTATTGTACATTCGAGAGCCTGTCGATATCGTCGCCAACCGTAAAATCTTACTCTCGGGACTTCGTTCATATTAATGCAGCTAAGTTATAGTATTTAAGTTATTGTATTTATTGCTTGTGAGTGTAAAGCTCATGTACATATGACATAAAACGGCGTTAACTTTTAGCTCTAAGTAAAACAGTATAGGTGGTACGCTCAGTAACGTAAAGATTTTAATCAACTCAATACGGGCCTGCGCACTTTAATTTAAACGGTTAACGCGAAGTCAAAAGACCGTTTTGGTCGTATAATAATATACTATTTTGTGGATCATCTGACATATGCGGGAGTACAGTCAAGTTTTTCTTTACAGTGCCACATCTTATTTGTCAGCATTTGAGAAAAGTGTTTATTAAGCTGATATATGTCTGATACATAGCATTATCTCGAATAATATTTCTGATGCCAAATGACGTTATTTGGAAGCAATTATTATATTACTGGATATCTGAACCAAGAAATGTGTAAAATCTGACCCATTTCTGAAAATCAACAAATGTAGTGGCTTTGGTGGCAATACTAATGGCGTCAATTTAACTTCACCACTGGCGCAACACAATCGAAGGGTTCCAAAATTACATTTCTGCAATGTAGATAGACAACGTTCATTAGTCTAATAGCGACGATTTGCTGGGAACTGTAATGGATTGCCATGTTCTAATTGATTGAAACTTTGTGAGGATTAAACACAACATTTCTACACTGATTTCTGTTCTATGTAATCCGATCAACCTCATTTCGACTTCGTGTTGCTTCGTGTTGCACGTTTGTTTTTCGAACTAAGGTAGTACGTCTAATTGGTGGCATTTTGAAGAATTAAAACTTAAGTACAAATAAAAAATGAAGTCAACCACCTGGTAGTTTAGCCTAGAAAGATTTCCGTAAGTTTTGAAAATTGGTATTTTTATAGATTTCGATATGCTTTTTCCAAATATTTAGTTTGCAACTTTGCTGCCATATTGAAGAAATGGCCCTGGAAAACGGTTTCTGGACAATACTTCCATTTTAGACCCTTTTTATAAAATTTATTAAAACCGTAACGTTATAAGTTAAACTAGAGAAAATTTTCTACGTTTAATGCAATAACTTTTTTTTTTAATGAATAGTAAGCGCCGCAAAGTTGACTTCTTCATGCGTTATGAAGAAAAAACTGATTTTTACACCACCATGTGACAGTAAGTATAATCCACATGCAAATCACAATTCTATAATATTAAGTGCATTCTTCTTTGCTTTGATGTTCTTGATTGACCAGGTGTTACGGAGTTCGTCTTCAGTTCCAATGCAAACGCCACAGAAAGAAGTTTCTTCCGTATCATCTGAGACGTGATTATCAGTTTCATTTGAATCCGTTTCGTACTTGATGCATTGTATTATAGGCTTTCTGCATCCATATGCTACCTGACATTCCTTTTTGCATTTGCAAGAAGTAAGTTTTAACAAAATAAGTCGAGCTGAGTGGTAACAGGAATCAGTCCCTTCTTTTTTTCTCATCTCCGTTGCTCTGCATTTAATTCATTTTTACTGGGGAAGATAGTGATAGGTTGGGAACGAATGTAGTTTTACTGCTGCTTCTGTTGGTGGTAGCTACTCAATAATAAATTCATTTTTTCTTCAAGCGACAATAAAACGTCATATTATTGAACTACTGGCAGACGCTAAAAAATCTTTTTACTGTCTAGACATTAAAAGCAAAACAGTTATTTTGTTTCCACAACTATTTAGAGGTTGGTACCTCGGTTATGTCATATTATGAATGTAACAGTAAGTACCAACTTGATTCGTCCAGAATAAAGTCACTATAAGACTCGAGAATCTCGAAAATTTGAAAATAACACATGAAAACTAGCAATAAACGCTTGAAGAAAAATAATATATTCACTTGAGTTGTAAATATAATTGTTTCGCTTAATTTGCTGTCTCGGCTAACACTCGCCAGCAAACTTTTTAAGCTCAACAATTATATTGTTTAACTCCTAGTAAAATAATCTACTATTTATTGCTCATTTTGTAAAGCATGTATATCTAAACCTATTTAATAGTAAATTATTTTACTAGGAGTTAAACAATTATATTTTTTTAACTCCAAGTGAAATATATTATTTTTTCTTCAACTGTTTATTGCTAGTTTTCATGTGTTATTTTCAAATTTTCGAGATTCTCGAGTGTCATAGTGACGTTTTATTCTCGACGAATTAAGTTGGTCATTTACTCTTACATTCATAATATGACATAACCGAGGTACTAACCTCTACATAGTTGTGAAAACAAAAGAACTGTTGTTTTTTAATGTTTAGATATTAAATAGTTATTTGTGTATTTAGAGCGCGTGGCGCGGCTAAATTCTTTCTCAAGCAGCAATCTACTTTGTGCTCGAAAAACACACATTACTTTTTCTACAGCTGCACTTTAAATAGTTAAAAACTAAAAGTCATAGCACAAATTTTACGATTTAATTGGCATCTTAATTTGGCTGCTTTGAAAATATCAGGCGAAGTACAGAAATAATCATCACTTTTGCTCTCCATAATGATTGAATTATTATTTATTATTTTTACGACACCAAAAGAGAAAATTAAATGTTTAAACTGACACAATATTAAAATACTGGCAAATAACTTTTGCTGAGTTTGACATATATAACAATCGTCTCTGTTCAATTGTTTTCCGTTGCCACGATACATATAGCATATTTGATAAAATAAGCAAGCGTTTTGTTTTCCATGTTCGCTCTAGAGCGCAAAATAAAATTCCGCAGCATATATCGACTTTGCGATTTTGTTTGAATATAATAATTAGTTATTTTGCGCGCTGCTGTAGGAAAAAGCGTTTTTAGCGTCTGTCAGTAGTTCAATAATATGCCGTTGTATTGTCGCTTGAAGAAAAACATATATTTTTTGCACTTTTTACTGCATAGGCCCTTTCATTGTTCAATTCGCGCAATCCTAATAGTATGTCTCTACGAGTGTAATACGAGGTGCAATCAAGTTCTAAAGCCTCCGGTTTGTTTTCTCCAAACTGCAAAGAAATAGATACATGTACATTGTTTTAAAATGAGAGTGCGCTCGTTGTCAATACGTCACAAAGATGGTAGCACTGTAGGACAAGTGCAATTGTAGCGGCAGCGTTGAGAATGAGAACTGAGCAATCATTGTGTTCTAAAGGGCACTACGGTGACAGGTGCATCCTACGAAAATGTTTTAAAGAAGAAGTTCCTTCCAGCACTGCAACAAAAACGTCCGGAAAGACTGTGCATGTGCTGTTTTACCGAGAAAACGCACTCGTACATTGAGCTAAAGTTATGCAACAGTTTCTTCGTGATTTCTCATGCTCCCCAGTCACCTGACCTGGCTTCTAGTGATTTTTGGCTGTTTCCAACAATGAAAGACACTGTCCGAGACCGCACATTCACCAGCCGTGCTGCTATTGCTTCAGCGATTTTCAAGTGGTCAAAACACACTCCTAGAGAAGCATTTGCCGCGGCCATGAAATCATGGCGTTGACGTTGTGAAAAATGTGTGTCTGCAGGAAGATTACGTCAAGTAGTAACATATGTTTCATAGTATCGGGTGAGTAGTTACTTAGAAAGAAAATCGGAAGCCTTAGAACTTGAATGCACTTCGTATAATAATAAATAAAAGAATATGTAAATATCTAATAATAAATAACATAGGAGGTTAAAGCTTCATCAACCATCATATACTTACTCTTTTTTCTACTCGCGACTTTCAAATTACTAATTTTAAAAATTACCACAATTTTTGAAATAAGTAACATAATCTAACTTCGTCGTTTCTCCTTGTTTTGTGAGCTTTGCTTTCGATAATTCTTTATCTTTTTGTCTTTTGTATATTTTCCAACAGTATTTTAATAATAAGTCACTAAGTTGATGGAGAACTGAAATACTAGATTCCAAATGTTGCGTCGAAGTACAATATTTTCATTACAGCAAAACAAGGTGTTTTAGATTTTTTTGTAAGAAGGATTGATGCTTAATGAAAATAAAGATGCACCTACAAACACCACACCAGAAGTGGTTGAAAATGTTTCATAAATCATGGACTAAACCCAAGCTCATCTCTACATTGGCTATAACAAGTTCAACACTCTATAATGACTTGTCACATCATACCAAAGAAAGATATTCATTTATATCCTTAATAGAAAATCCTTCATTAATAGGTGCCATTAACAATTGATTTTGTTTGCATTAATGTAGACGATAAACGCACGGTCGACGGAAAAATCAATTTAACCCACTCGTCCAGCAAACCGTGTTAGCAAAACTTTCAATTCCGGATTAATAAATAAAAATCAATAAATAATAACATGTTTTACTGATTTTTTATTAGCATACGTTTTAAACGCATATTTATTATTACATAATTTTTTTCTATATTATCTACCTAACACCATATTATGTTGTTACGTTGTGCTCCCACTGTGCGAGAAAAACATATCCATTAATTTTAAATTTAACATAGTAAACGCCTATGTCAAGTTTTCCGTAGGACACAAGGTATATATTTAAATCTAAACTATATGTTACCTAACATGTGATTGTCAAATACTGATATGTATATCCCCAAAGTGTTGCAACAAATACCTCAAAATCTAAACTTGACTATTCAAAGACATGATATTGCTTATCTAATACTTCCTTCTCATATCAAGTACTTGACTATGACCATGCTAAAGTCTTAAGGCCATATTAATAAACATTTCTTAACTTACACTTTACTTACACTTGATAAAGTAAATGGTTACACTTGAAAATGGCATTAATGATTAAGTATAAGTGGACTCTAAGTAAAAACGTCATTGATACGTCATAATTTTCAAGTGTAGATTCAGATGAAGGACGAATATGATTCATAATAACCGTTTTCAAACGTACTCAAAACAAACGCTGTTCTAATAAATAAAATTTATGTGTTTAAAACGTGTCACTTGTATAGTGAAATAAAGAAATTATTTATTGTACTAAGTAATCTATCATACAACAGAACTTACTGTTTAAGGTCCATTTACCAAAACAGTACATGATAATATTATTCTTACTAATATTATTATTATTAGCGCACTATTACCTACAGACAAATTTCTAAATTTAGTCCTACTACAATTTGTACGAATAAAGAAAACCAAGGTTTTCTGTTACAATATATTTCGGCATTTTCACCCTCCTTAGTTTATAATAGAAATATGTATTCAGACAATTACACCATTAAACCCAAGAAGTTCCAAAATTGCAATTGTTATAAATTTACTATATAAATAAACAATTAAATAAAAGGTTTCCTAATATTCGATATCGCTCCCTATGTATGATATCTTAAAACAATTAAAAATGTTATAACAGAAGGTAAAGGAGAACCTCAATTGTTTCGTCTTTGAATGTCGTTTAAAATAATAGTCATTATTATACCACGTATCGTTCCTGTATTTATGTAATTTTTTTTATAAAATTAATGTCGCTTAATAATTCTATAGGATTTTGATGACCTCGCAATATTACTATTGGAATACGAGGATACGGATCATCTTCGATATAATTTAAAAATTCGGTAAAACCTCTTTGCAATATTAAAACCATCGTTAACAACCTAAATTTGTATCAGAAATTTAAACTTAAAATAAATAAATCATACTATATTATTCAACAATAATCATTGAAACCTACAGGTTTAATAATTTTTCTTAGAGGTCTTTCGGTAACTGACCAAAACGGAGTTATTTATTTATTCGTATCGTACATTATACAAATATTGTATTGTGATGTAAATGTTATGTATGGTGCCCCAGAAGATCAGTATAAACCTGTATAGTGTGGTGACGAAACCGTGTGCAATAGTGGATTGGTTCGTCTTGGCAAAGCATTTACTTCAAGGTTCAGGAAAACCACTAAAACCTAAACATGCCAACCCTTACCCACCCTAGCATTCACATGTAATAATATTAATTAAGTGTGTAAACATTATAGAAGGTAAATAAGAACATAAAATATAACAGCACAGCCATTGCATGACGACATATAATGGACCGGTCCAAGCGCCAGTCACGACAATGACGAAAAAAATAGTAGGTTAAAGAAATACAAAACAAAATAATGGAAAACAGATAATCAAGACAAGAATACAAAATATTGCTGAAACGGAGTAAATTCTATTTTCGGTTTTAATTGATCTGAATCTTTATTAAGAATTTACGGTTTTGTTTAATTACCGAGTTGTTATATAGTTTTATTCTAAAAGTACGTGGTTTACACGATTTGTGTACAATGATACCCGGTAACCAAGTTGTGTTGGAAGGTTGTACTCTGACTCGATCCCCTACTCGCAACTCAGTTAAATGTTTCGTAGTTTTATCAAAATGCAGTTTTTGTTTAATTTGGCGTTGTTTTAAGTTATCCACTATAATTTTATTTGGTTTGCCGTTTATATTAATGTCAAACTTTGGTAGTAAGCTTTGTACTTCCCTATTAAACAACAAAGTACTAGGGGGGGTAAGTTAGCTTCAATGGGCGTTGTTCTGTACTCTAACAAACATAAATACAAATCTTACCTGTCATGTTCCGCTTTTCTCATTATATTTTTGAATGTTTGTATGTACCTTTTCACGATTCGGTAAATTTTTGAACAGTATCTGAACTATAATTAGTTCCGTTATCCGATCCGTTTTAGGAATACCGTCTCTTGCAAACATTGTTTTAAGTACCGTAATTGTGTGTCACTATCTAACTTTTCGACCAAAGCTACTTCTACAAATTTTGAAAAATAATCTATGGTGATTAAATAATTTTTTCCTTTGAACTGGAAAATATCAGTTCTCACTACTTCCCAGGGATTATCTGGTACTACTGACGGTAAAAGTGGCTCCTTTGGATTTGAGTTTCTAAAAGTTAGACAAGTGTCACAATTGTTTACAAAAGACTCGATTTCAGAATTAATCCAAAAAAATGCTTGTCTAGCTCTTAATTGACTATTTATGATCCCTAAATGATTATAATGTATTAAATTTAGCATTGCTAATTGCATTTTTTCAGGAACTATTACTTTATTTCCTTAAACGATACATCGTTTACGCTAATAATTTCATCTCGGTAATTCTAATACTTAACAATACAAATCCAATGTCTGACACCGTCAATTAAATATTTTTTATTTTCGGGCCATCCATTTTTTATACCTTTAATAATTCTTTAACAATTTTGTTTTTGTTTTAGAATTTTTTAAATTTATCGTCAGACATTAGAGTAATTTTTATTAATTGAATGCATTTGTGCCTCAATTTCGTTTAAAAGTGAATCATTTTTCCGGTTTTGATTAATTGGATAATTTCTAGCTGGATAATCCGATGTTTCTTGGTTTCTTGTAAATAGATATCAATGGTTTGTGATCATTTTCAACTGTAATTTTTTTCCGATATATATTGATGAAATCGAATACATCCAAAAACGACTGCCAGCAGCTCCTTCTCTGTTTGAGCATAATTTTTCTCGGTGTTAGTTAACGCCCGAAAGGCATACATGACCGGTAAATTATTTTGTAGAAGAACTGCGCCCAATCCGTTTTGTGATGCATTGACTGATATGAATGATCAAAAATTGTAGAACAGGAGTAATTATCAATGCACGCTTTAATTCATTAAATGCTTCTGTGTGATTTTCGGTCCACAAAAAACTTAATTTTTTTAATAATAAGTTTCTTAAGATACTAGTTTTTTCTGACAAATTGGATACAAATTTTGCCATGTAAAAGACCATGCCTAAAAACCTTTTAAGTTCTTTTCTATTTTTTGAAATATTAACTTCCAGAATACTTTTAATTTTTCCGGGATCAACACCTACTCCTGCGCTACCTACAATGTGACCCAGAAATTTAATTTCAGTTACATTAAACCTACATTTGTTACAATTAAACTTTATGTTTACTTCTTTTGCTCGTTGCAGAAATAATTCTAAATGTTCTGATTGATCTTTACCAAAAACCATAAAGTTATCTATGTAAGAAATTTGACCAGGAATTCCCTCAAAAATGTGTTTAAACATTTTGTAAAACACCTCAGGTGCTGTACTTACGCCAAATGGCAGTCTACAATACGCATAACGACCAATTGGAGTAGCTACCGTACATAATTTTTGGCTGGCTTCATCCAATGGTATCTGATAGAAGCCCTTGTTTGCGTCAAGAATACTAAATACTTTAGAATTAGCTAATTCGGCTAAAATTTCTTCTATCGTTCGCATTTGAAAAAATTCTCGTTTAATTACTTTATTAAGTTCTTTAGGATCAATACAAATTTTAATTTGTCCATTGGGCTTTCTAACAACTACCAAAGGGTAAACCCACTCTGTAGGTTCATTTATTTTCCGAATAATTTTTAATTTTTCTAAATGAGTTAATTCGTATTTAACTTCTTCTTTTATGGAGAATAGAATTTTAAAAGCATTATACACAACTAGCGTGCAATTTTCACTTAGTATAATTTTATATTGTGTGTCTATGCACCCTACACTTTAAATACATCATCATATTTACTTAAGACGTCTAATTTCATTTCATTTACTGTTTTTACTAAATTTAATTTTTTGCAAGCCTCTAAACCTAAGATAGCTGAACAATTGTTACTAGTTTGTACTACTTTAAATTCTAATTTAATTTTGTTTAAATTTTAACTGTACATTCCAAGTAACATTTGCCTAAACCTTCAATTTTACTTCCATTAAAATTAATTAACTTTACATTCGATTGTAGTATACCAACATCAGGAATCAGGTGTCTAACTTGAACTTCACAAACACTGGAGGATTTTCTTTGACTTGGATGGTTTCGGTGCACTCTAACGCTGAACCCTCTGATTTCTCGATAGCTCCAATAAATAGGCTGCCTTCGTCGTTGTTAAGGTCTTTGTCTCCACCTTGTTGGTGTATTTCTCCAATTCGCCTCTTTTGACACATTTTGCTAAAATGATTAAATTTTTTGCACCGACGGCGACGCATTGTCTTCTGTATGCTGGGCAAGCATTCAATTGATGAGTTCCTCTACATCGACCACAATTGTTAATTAATTTGACATCACCATATTTTCTGCTTCTTGTAATGATTTTTGAAATTGAATTGCCCGTTTCGCTTGATTTATTTAAATTTTCCATAGGTTTTTTCAATTTTAGTTTCCGCGCTAATTTCTTGTACTTGACTTTTTGTAAGTTTTGCCATTCGACATATTTCGATTCATTCTGATAACGTTAAATTGCTTTCATTTAATAATTTCTCACGTATTTTGTTATCCAAATGTCCGAAAACAATTCGATCTTTAATTAAACTTTTTTTTTAATGTTCCAAATTGAAACGTCGATGCTAACGATTTGAGTTAGGTTGCGTACGTATCGATTGATTCTGCAGTTTGCAAAAGCCTTGTACTTAACAGCTACTTAAATAAATTTATTTTATCTTATACAGGGCGGTTTAAATTTAATGATTTTGACGTGACGTTCAAAAAGATTAAAACTTAATTTTTTTAAATTGGAACACCCTGTATATTACTTAAAATTCTAATAGAAAATTAAAATGCCTTCAAGTTGATATAGCATAGTGGTATATCTAACTGGTTAATTTGATTAATTACTAAATTAGAAATTGAAGGATTACTATTTCTTAATAATAACACTATTCTGGACTTCCATTGTCTATATTTCAGTTTAATTGAATAAACACAACGTTTCAATTGCTATTGAATCTGCAATCGTCTTCAGGTAAATACTAACAAACTTAAAGACTACTGTAACTTATATACTAATACAAAGTTAGTGAAGCGATCAAGTGTACAAAGTTAATGAAGGGGGACGTTACCGTAAACTAAGATTAGTCAGGCGTCTAATTAAGGGTTTCCACACATTGTTAATCTCTACGCTGGGTTGACTAAAGACATTCTTGTTGTTTTCGATAAACGCTACTTCTTTAAATTTTCTCTTGTACCAGTGCTCTTCTCGGTGTATAATTCTTGCCTCCGACCATTTCATTTTGTGATGTTTTTCCCAGGAGTGTTGGGCAATGCAGGATTTCAAAGTCTCTCTTCTCTGCGTATGGGTTTTATACGTTCCTTCAACCTGACATCTAAGGGTCTTTTAGTTTCCCCTACGTATGACTGGCCGCATTCACATGGGACTTCGTAGATGCAATTTTTGGAGTCACGACTGTTGTCTGGTCTAGTTTTGGAGATCATGCTACCAATAGTTCTTGATGATCTAAATACCGTGTTAATGTCATAATTTCTTCCTATCCGTTTTATTTTCTCAGATAATCCTTTGAATCCATAGGAAGACCGTTGTCTTGTGCAAAGAATTCGTCCTTTAATTGGAAATATGAGTTCTTGAGGCAGCATTGTAGAAGTTCCATTAGCCCCTTAACGGGTAGCAAAGTTCTATTATGTAATTCCTTGTCTGAATAATTTCTAAAGATTCTTCAACCGGAACATTAGAGTAGAGGCTTTCTACATCAAAGCTGACAAAACGATCTCGTTTTTGTAGTTCTATAGACTCAAGAATCTCTACGAAATGTCTGGAATCCTTCACAAACGATAGGCTGCCATCTTGAAGTAGTCGTAGAATTGGAAGTAAGAACTTGGCTAGTTGGTATGTGGGTCCATAACTTTGCTACCCGTTAAGGGGATAATGGAACTTCTACAATGCTGCCTCAAGAACTCATAGACCTTTTTCTACACCACCTGAACAACCTTAAGCCATCCATGAAATTCACCATAGAGAAAGAAAGGGAATACTCACTACCATTCTTGGACGTCCTCGCAAAAAGAAACAATGAAGATATTGTGACATCAGTTTACAGAAAGCCAACTCATACCGGCCAATATTTGAATTACGACTCCAATCACAGTGGAACAACAAAGAAATGGATTATTAAATCTTTAGTCAACAGAGCTCACAGACTATGTAATACAGAGGTAGGACTACAAGAAGGAATCAAGAACATCAGAAGAGACCTTAAACAAAATGGTTACCCGAAACGAGTGGTAGAAACTGCTCTACAACTCTAAGAACCAACCAGCCATGACCGAAGAGAAACCCAAAACACTACTCAGCATTCCATATGTCAAAGGATTATCTGAGAAAATAAAACGGATAGGAAGAAATTATGACATTAACACGGTATTCAGATCATCAAGAACTATTGGTAGCATGATCTCCAAAACTAGACCAGACAACAGTCGTGACTCCAATAATTGCATCTACGAAGTCCCATGTGAATGCGGCCAGTCATACGTAGGGAAAACTAAAAGACCTTTAGATATCAGGTTGAAGGAACATAAAACTCATACGCAGAGAGCAGAGACTTTGAAATCCGGCATTGCCCAACACTCTTGGGAAAACATCACAAAATGAAATGGTCGGAGGCAAGAATTATACACCGAGAAGAGCACTGGTATAAGAGAAAATTTAAAGAAGCAGCGTTTATCAAAAACAACAAGAATGTCTTTAGTCAACCCAGCGTAGAAATTAACAATGTGTGGAAACCCTTAATTAGACGCCCGGCTAATCTTAGTTTACGGTAACGTCCCCCTTCATTAACTTTCATTCTTTAAGTTTGTTAGTATTCACCTGACGACGATTGCAGATTCAATAGCAATTGAAACGTTGTGTTTATTCTATTAAAATAAAATATAGACAATGGAAGTTCAGAATAGTGTTATTATTTCAAACATAACATTGTGTAAACCATTCAAACGTACTATTTCTTAATGATGTACCAATATCTTCATGTTTACTATGAACTTTTTGGATGTGAATTCTAAATGCTTTGAAATTTGAGAACAGTTGACTACAAGAGTTTTGTTTACATTGCAACGTTTCTGAATTGGTTAAAAATGACTGTATTTAAAATGCGTTAATAATTATTTGCCTTGAGAAGATTGCGCTGCACATTTAAAACATATATACATGGTTATTTTAAGAATTTAACAAGTAATCAATTAAAGATGAAACGTTTGAAGATGGTTTATCATACACAGTTTCTATTTCAAAAAAATATTTTGAATAAAATACCATGGACCATAACAAGAATTATAGTATTCTAGAACTAGAATATGAAACAATTTAAAGCATGTATTAACACATGATAAATACGAATCGCTTCGTTGAATGTTTTTGTCAAAAAATACGAAATAATCAGTTATTTGACCTGCGTCGAGACAACAATTAGTGGTTGTAAAGTCTAACCTTTATTATAATTCTTCTTTCGTAGCTCATCCACTCTATGTTCAAAATCATTTATTGTTGCAACTCTTAAAGTGAAATTTTCTTGAGTGTCTTTAATAGTTATCTTGCGTTTGTTGTTTACATTATCAATAGAAAGACGACCAGTAGGTAATACAATGCTATTCAGTAATGTTGATAAGATGTAATCCTCAGTGTCTGCAAAAAATATTAATAGTTATTTATAGTAGTAAATGAATAAAGTAGGTACTAGAACAGGTTATCCGCTCGATGCTGAAGGCATCACAATAAACAACATTTAGGTACAATTTGTGGCACATAGGTATATCGAACGTAAAAAAATATGTCTTCCCTATTTCTGATTCTTCATGTGTGTTAGAAAGTGATAGCAACGCGTTATGTTCGTCGTACGATTGTTGTATGTTCGCTTTTTGATAAGACATCATTCACAATTCAGACGTTGTATTTGCAAGTTACATAAAGCAAATCGAAATTAAATAGTTTTACAGTCCACTTGTGTATTTTTTTATAACATTTTTTGGTCACTTCGACCTGGATTTATTCCAAATGGCGGTGCGGAAGCGGTAAAGAAGCGAACGGAAGCGGTACAGAAGCGGCACGGAAGCGGTGCGAATGACAATAGACCGCAGAAGTGTTGACGTTACAAAATGGCTGTCAATCAGCTGATGGGTAAAAACATTCGGAAAGTGCATTAAGTAGTGCATGTGCAAGCAGTGAATATGTCTTTAATAAATTTATCTGCTATTGCGGAGTTGGTTTCTGATGAAATAAATGTTCTTAGAAAAGGGAAAATGCGTTTGAAAGTGGAAACATTACGGAAATACATTTTGATGGGTCTTTGAGGTGCATTAAAGCTAAAGTGTTAGCTAGTATGAAAAAGCGATCTTACCAAGTAGAAGTAATTGATTAATTTTCCGTTTTACAATACGTTTATAATGTAATTTTTTTGTAGATAGTCTTAAAAGATTCGACTGTAAAGGAGTTTAGCTGTGAATGCCCCAGAGGTCAATTTAAATGTCATCACATAGCGGCTGTTTTACTCTATGCCAATAAAAACATTAGCAAAACTGATACTATATGTCAATGGAAAGCACCATCGGGTGCATCCACTTCAATATCGTCACCATCGACCTCTACAGTTCACGACATCTTCCCAAAACCTTCATTTCGAGCAACAGACCGAGATGTTAATGAAGATGATAAAAAATTCCTTTTAGAAAAATTAAAAGTTTTAAATAGGTAAGATATATTCTTCCATTGTTGAAGTTTTAATTCTATTTAATTAGATTTTTTTATTTATGTTCTGTTGTAGATTTTCGGGATTTTACTGGCTACTTTCTCCAGAAGTGACATCCGCTCATAATGAAGTGAAGATATTTTCAAATATTCTTCGTATGTCGCAAACTGACAATATAAGTAGTTTAAAAGCAAACGTGTTTGAATATTTTAAATGTTCAAGCACAGATATCTTGCGTATTGCAAATTCGACAAAAGGGCAAAACCAAAATAGCTTGTGGCATCAAATGCGGTTAGGGCGATTGACCGCAAGCAATTTTGGAATTGTTATTGAAGCTTGCACTAGAGATAGGTAATTAAGACATTTTAAAACATTAACTCTTTCATACGGTTTCTTTCTGTAGATACCCACCATCCCTTTATTCAAATTTGCTTGGCAAGCAAAATTTAGACGGCATTAAATCTATACAGTGGGGTATAACACACGAGTCCACTGCTATAAGGGAGTTTGAAAGAGAAGAGCAGAAACAAGTCATGTCCACAGGTTTGTGGCTACATGAAAGCGGTTTTCTGGGCGCTTCACCCGATGGCTTTGTAGATGCCGAAGACATCATAGAAATAAAATGCCCATACAGCCACCGAAATTCATCAGCTGAAGACATATTAAAGGATAAAAAATACTGTTTAGATGAGAATGGACAATTGAAAAAAAACATCGCTATTTTCATCAAATACAGGGAATTTTGCATATAACGAAAAAATCAAACTGTTATTTAGTAATTTGGACTCCGAAAGTTTACCTACAAATAATGGTAAAAAAAGATCCAGATTGGTCATCAAATTTAATAGTATTAAATAATTTTTATACAAATCGTTTTATTGATAAGCTTTTGTCGTAATTAAATGTTTATTGGTCTATATCTGCATTTTCTTTGAAATATTGTTCAGACTCTTTTAACACAGCGTATTGTAAATTTACAATAGCAGCACAAGTTTGAACAACTACACTAGCATGTTCCCGCATATTAGGCATTACAAAATCTAATATTTTAAAATTTTTTAAACGACTTATTACTCGTTCCACATGAATTCTGGCTCTTGCAATTTTTCTTGTAACTAGGGCTTCTTCAACTGTCAATTGATAATTGTGTAAGAATGGTGGTACATTTACTACGACCCCCAACTCAGTGCACATGTCTTTAATTAAAAAGCCCTTATCGGCTAATATCAAATCACCTGCACTTAAAGCATGTAACACTCCACTTTCTTTTGTAATCATTTTATCTGATGTAGATCCTGGAAATAGTTCACTCACATATGTAATTGTTGCATTAGGTGAAATACCAATAAGAACTTTAAAAGTATGTCTTTGTTTGTAGTGTGAAAACACCATCTTTTTCAATTTTAGGGATGATGGAATGGCAACCTCTATTTCGGTACAGTCGAGTACAATTTTACAATTTGGAAAATACCGAAAACATTGAGGTGCCATTATTGAGTTTTTTTCCTTACTAGGAATATTTTTCATCATGCCTTTAAATAATATTTCATGTAACGCATATATATAGGTAATTACAATATTTTGTATCGTTGTGTCACTAACTTTAAAGCGATATGCTAAATCAAAAAAGTGGAGATTTAACCGTAGTTTTATAAGTGTACAAAAAAGTTGGTCCAGATGGCTTAAAATTTCTACTTTCCAGCCGCAGTAATAATTCAGATTAAATCTTAATAACAACTCAGATAACATTAACACATGAGCAGTGCTGGGTAATCCTGTATATTTAAACATTAACGTATCGTCACTACTAATGTCTTCAAATCCAAATCGTTTTTGCCCATTTCTAGTTGCTTCTTAAGTATCTTGTTTTCTTCACGTAGAAAATATATTTCAGCTGAATCCAAAGCTGGAGATGGTACAGCAGAAGTTGACGGAGTCGACTGTACAGTATCGGAGATTTCTACTTGAAGTGGTAGTACATCTGATGCTTCTTTGGCCTTACGTTTTCTTTTAGGATGTTCGACATCGGGAACTGTCCATATTCCTTTCTTATTCCATGGAAAAATGGTTGGGCCTAAACTTTTGTCTGCATTAACAAAGTGGCAACTGCACAATCGGTCTTCCCGAGTGGGGTCCCTATCAGCTCTTCTGCAATACATCAATTTAATTTTAAAGACACCATTTAATATTGTAAAACTAAGATAAAAAAATGTACATTAAGTCTTCACAAAATATTGCTTATCAATACAAATTTTAATTCCACTTACCTACACATTTTCTTCCACAGATTAAACGCCGTTACATTAGCTGGAAAGCGAAAAAACTGCAAGTTTCACGTCTGAAACGTATGAACACTCAGGACAAAAGCAAAATGGCATATTTGTTGATTGTATTTCACTATGATTTCACTTACATAATTCAATTTGTGAAGAGAACTACAAAGGATGTGTTAAACTTATGGACAAACCGGTTTGTTTTTACCCATCAGCTGATTGTCAGCCATATTGTGACGTCAGACTTCTGCAGTCTATTAAACAACGTTAACAGCTGATCTATATCCTAAAGACATCATCGCAAACGTTTTGTTTGGAGGCGAAGTAACAGAACACCACACCTGGAGAACGCGGACCATAAGCAGATAAGTCCTTTCTTGATTTATAAATTCCAATTTATCACCTGCATTAATCCTGTCGTTCCGTTGCATGTTATAATCATAACAAAAGCTTTAAATTTGCGGTTAAAGTATTCAATTATTTATTGCGCGATCATGACGGATTTAGCTGAAGCGATAAAAAAGCGGGCAACACTAAAGGGTTCGTTAACCAGATTTTCAACTTTTTTGGCAAATTTTAAATCTGATGATAAACTAATCACGTTAAAAACTCGCCTTAACGAAGCTCGTGGTGTATTAAATAAATTTGACGATATTCAAACAGAAATTGAGAGTTTAGATTCTAAAGTCGACGGAGAATCGGAACGCGCAAAATTTGAAGATGATTATTACACAATAATTTCTGAAGCAGAAGAAATTATTGGGTCGCGGGTAACAAAGTCAGATGCATTAAATAATACTAGTTTTTTGTTGATAATTAACGAAAGAAAAATTAAACTATCTCCGATCTCGATAACAACCTTTGACGGTAGTTATCAGCAGTGGCCGAGATTTAGAGATAGTTTTAAAGCCTTGATACATGAAAATGCAAAGTGCAAAGATTTTTATACTTGCAATCTTCCTTGAGCTTACTGTGTACGGGAGAGCATCCAATATATCATTCTTCAAAATTTTTGGCGTACACTCCACAAAAACGTCACGAAGAAGTCGGTAAATTACATTTGTGTTACAATTGCTTATCGCCAAATCATTCGGTAGAACATGTAGTAAATATAATAATAAACACAATTACTATTGCACTTTGAAACGGTTCGCAAACGCGAAGAAAACATGGGTCCTAGCGGAGAGACGCAGTCAGTTAATGTTGGGGTAATTAATGTAGATAAAAAAACAGGACAGTATTAACGAAATGGTGTGCTCACATATAAGTCAAGTAGATCATAATAGTCATGTTACATTACTAGCTACAGCAAAACGTAGGAGTTTTTATACCAGTGTGCGTAAGTATCAGGCAAGGTATTTGTGTGATAGCGGTAGCTGTCACTAATAACAAAGGGCCTTGCGGGGAAATTAAGGTTGCCTATAAATGATTTAACTAACCCTCTCCAAGTATTTGGAATAAACAAAAATTCATCCACCTTAACGGAATTGATTGTCTTGAGACTTTACTTCAATCATCACGATTATAAAGTAACTTCTACATTTTTTTTAATTGATAAGATAACGGAAAATTTGCCGACAGTTTCATTTAGAGTTAATAACATCCTCAACGGTATTTGTTTAGCAGATGAGGAATTCAATGTATCTAAGGAAATAGATGTGCTTTTAGATGCGCAAATTTTTTACAAATTACTATTGCCGGGCGTCATACGAGATGAAAATTTAATTTTTAAGGAAACTTTATTCGATTGGATAGCAATCAACAAACCCAATAACATTGAAATTAAAGATATACAAATGTGCAATCTTGTGCGGGACAAGGCTGTAAATGATGAGCATCAAGAGGTGGAACAAAAATTTGTAAACACTACCAAACGCGGTTCGGACGGTAAATTTATAGTACAGTACCCTACAAATAAAAATATTATTCGCTTAACTAGCTGTTTTCACAACTCGTTAGAACAATTCTTAAAATTAGAGCGGTGATTCGTAAGCGACGCCAAGCTCAAAAACTGTGTCGTTTATGGAGGAATATTTGTCATTAAATCATGACGCGGAAAGTTGATGAGATTCGTACTACGGCGTACAAGAAAAAATATAGGCACTGCAAATGGGAATTTCTATATTCCTCATCATCCTGTATTTAAATCAGATTCAAGCACAAGTAAACTTAGAGTTGTATTCAATGGAAGTGCTAGAGACAAATTTAATGGAGTATCCTTAAATGATTGCTTATTGAACGGTCCGGTATTGCAAAGTGAATTATTTAGCGTCCTTTTTGCAATTTCGATTGCACAAAATTGCGGTTACTGCGGACTGCGCCAAAATGTTTAGGCAGATTTGGGTAGCGACGTCCCAACAAAATTTACAAAGGATTCTTTGGCGCGGGAATCTCTCAGATGCCATCGAAATTTACAAATTGTGTACAGTAACATACGGATTGAAACCAAGTGGTTTTTTGGCGGTTAGATGTATCCAACAACTGGCGAATGAAACACGAGGGCGGTATCCTGTAGCGGCGGGCGTTTTGATAAAGGACATGTACACTCATGAAATTTAAATCTTGGACACCACAATTTCTGTAAACAAAAGTTTGCACATTGTGAAGCGAGTTTAAGGGTATCATTTACAATTCTAACAGCAAGTAGTCTCAGCATTACACTAAGCACGTTTTAGAAAATAGGTAATTTACGTTGCTTACTTAATTTTTTTCTTTAAAGAATATATTTGAAGGTATCGCTAATTAAACACCATAGCTCGATTAATTATCGAATCAAAATTTTGTTTAGGAAATGTTTACAAAATAAAATTAGAAATAATTTTGATTTAAAAAACGTCTACAAGCAATAACTTTTAAATTAAATCAAAAACTAAACATGGTTATTTGGGTTGACTGATTATTACTTATTTTTAAATAAATCTAACCTACTAAAAAAATCATTAAACTCTCTATTCATAATATTTAGTCCTTACAAAATGTATATTTTATGACGTTTCATTTTTTCTGTAGTTAATATAAAAAGTGAAAATAAAAACTAAGGCAATTCTTATTGTCAACGTATATATTTAGTTTTTGACAAGAATTTATTACATAATTATAATTAAGATACCAAGTTATAGTTTAAAATTAAATGAAAACTTTTTTTTAAATAAAGGTATTACTATATAAATAAATATAAGAAATCAATAATGGGTGTGACCTCCATTATTATTGATACATTCTTGGAGGCGTCTGCTCATTGACGCTATCAAGGTATCAATATAATTAATATTAATCGTTTCCCATGCGGTATCAATGGCTGCAATTAGTGCATTACGGTTTACTGGTATAAAATTTGGCCCTTGTTGTCTTCGGATAACAGCAAGTATTCGAGCCCAAACATTTTCGATAATGTTAAAATCTGGGCTTTTGCTGGCCAGGGTAACAGCTCCAAGTTATTTTTCGTATCCAATTGCGCACAACCCGCGAAGTATGAATAGGGGCGTTGTCCTTTAACAACAAAAATACATTATGAAAATGTTAATTCAACAGATCCCGAACTATTTTTTGGAGAAAGTATAGTGAAATAAGAATACTTACTTGTTGGAAAATATAATCTTCGTCTGGATAAAACACTTCGACTGAAGGTTTCATAATAGTTTCCAAAATATCTAAATACGCAGCAGAATCAAGACGTCCATCGATAGCCCAACAAACTCCTGGACCCCGCGCTAACCCAACCCCACACATTCACAGAAAAATAACCACTTCGTTTTTAGGACATATGTGATTATTTTCGTAACGAGTTCCTTCCATTCTAAAAACTTTTAGTGGTCCATCGTTGCGGCTATTGAACATTTTTCGTCGCTAAAAATCACTCGATTCCAAAATTCCAAAGGTTCGTTCACATATCGCCTTGCAAATTCCAGACGACGTCTCATATTTTCGTCACTGAGAACTTCTTTCGCAGCAGCATTATACTTCTTTATTCCCATCTCCTTTAATCTTTTTGTGCAGTTATACGGCATCCGGGAAAATGTGTATCTGCTATAGCCCTGGAGTATGTAGCAAATGGTTGTTCTGTTACGTAATGAAACAACTCGAGATCTTGAGCACGTGTAGACTTTAGGTCTACCACTTCCGATGGCTCTTTCCAAAGTGTGTTCAAGATTCCATTTTACTCGGTAATGCCCTACGGTGCTTTTTGGTATATCTAACATACGTGAAATTTCACGCACGCTACGGCCCGCCGCTAATTCCGAAACAATCCGCGCTTTCAAATCAGCACCGAGATGAGGTGGCATTTTCACAACACTTGAAATTTTAAACTAAAATGGAATTTACATTTCTTACTTTATTTATTGGTTCACACTACCCTTCTCAAACAGTAGGTAATTGTTTATTTATTACATACTTCTAATGACCAATGTAACAACCCTTAGAGCAATATGACTCAAAGGAAGTAAATTAAACAAGCAAGGATATTCTATTGTTATTGAAACTTATTCATAAAGTAAAAGCCATTTCCTTATAATGCTAATGGACAGGATTTTCTTTTAAGTATTAAGATTACAATAGAGGACTTATAAACTTTCGAAAATATCTAATTATAAATATTTACACTGCAATTGCGCTTTTCCTTAATAATTTCTTAGCAATAACATACACGTTCTTGGTTTTAAGTTGTCATAAATTTGATATGATATAAATTTGTGTTTCTAATATTACATCACAAACTAATCTTTATTCGCCAAAAATTGTTGCTTAAGTTGTAAAGCTTCGTACACACCTGAACAACAAACCGAGCAACAAACATAACAACGAACCGAAAGTCAAACAGAACGACAAACGATCTTTTTGATTTCCACAATCCGAACAACAAACGGAACGTTTGTGCTGTTCCTATAATTATTTTCAGTAGTTTTCAGTTCATATATATTTATTATTGAGAAGAAAATTGCGGAAAACAAGAAGATAGTGCCAACCAAATTTTTACGCACAAAGAAGAGTAAAAATTATAATTTACTTCGCTTTTTTTTATTTTGGAAATTTCCCGCCCAAATGATGCTAATAGGGACATCATTTTTTCTTGCATTCTTAAACACTGATTAATTTAAAACATTTTTCTTCTGTCAACTCCATAATATTACCTAAAACACAACAAACCCACAAAAGGGAGGACAAAAATAAATAATTTAATTCTCCCGCATAAGTTTGTTCGCCGTTTTGTTTAGATTCGTCCAAACCTGCAAACGCATTCGCGCGCATTTTCTTTGATGTCGGAGAAAAACCGACAAGTTGCGGGAACGCCGCAAACCGTTCGTGGAACAATCAGGACTTGCGAATCTGTTCTAAAATTCGTACGTAGCACCGTCCAAATTAATGTTCCGATTGCCGTTCGGTTCGTTGTTCTGTTTGTTCCTCGGTTTGTTGTTCAGGTGTGTACGAAGCTTTACAATAAGCATATTAATATGAACTATATCTTATGAAAGGAGAGTTATGTAACTATAATTAACGACTTAACGTTACGTTAGTAGATTCCATTTACTATTTACACATATTTTCTTGGAACATTCGATAATTAACTATCGGGATATGATGACCCTATACTTCGCAGGTTGTGCGCAACTGGATACAAGCAAATAACTTGGAGCTGTTACCCTGGCCAGCAAAAGCCCAGATTTTAACATTATCGAAAATGTTTGGGCTCGAATACTTGCTGTTATCCGAAGACAACAAGGGCCAAATTTTATACCAGTAAACCGTAATGCACTAATTGCAGCCATTGATACCGCATGGGAAACGATTAATATTAATTATATTGATACCTTGATAGCGTCAATGAGCAGACGCCTCCAAGAATGTATCAATAATAATGGAGGTCACACCCATTATTGATTTCTTATATTTATTTATATAGTAATACCTTTATTTAAAAAAAACGTTTTCATTTAATTTTAAACTATAACTTGGTATCTTAATTATAATTATGTAATAAATTCTTGTCAAAAACTAAATATATACGTTGACAATAAGAATTGCCTTAGTTTTTATTTTCACTTTTATATTAACTACAGAAAAAATGAAACGTCATAAAATATACATTTTGTAAGGACTAAATATTATGAATAGAGAGTTTAATGATTTTTTTTAATAACTTACAATAATTAGTAGGTTAGATTTATTTAAAAAATAAGTAATAATCAGTCAACCCAAATAACCATGTTTAGTTTTTGATTTAATTTAAAAGTTATTGCTTGTAGACGTTTTTTAAATCAAAATTATTTCTAATTTTATTTTGTAAACATTTCCTAAACAAAATTTTGATTCGATAATTAATCGAGCTATGGTGTTTAATTAGCGATACCTTCAAATATATTCTTTAAAGAAAAAATTAAGTAAGCAACGTAAATTACCTATTTTCTAAAACGTGCTTAGTGTAATGATTCATTCTACAGTCCTTCTATAAAATAACCCCTGCTGAGACTACCTGCTGTTAGAATTGTAAATGATACCCTTAAGCCCGCTTCACAATGCCTTTTGTTTAAAGAAAATTAACAACTATTTTGAGTAACGGTGGATTTGAATTGCGGAAATCATACAGCAACTCGGTAGAATTTTTGAAATCGTGTCATTTAGAGTGTGTGTCAAGCGATAACCACTTTGTTAAGAGTGAAGAGGAACGAAAGACTTTAGGGTTGTACTGGTATGGTAATCCCGATGTTTTCAAATTCGATGCTAATTTCAAATCTATTCATGCGATCACCAAGCGTTCGGTACTATCATGGATAGCGCAATTGTTTGATCCCTTGGGGTTGCTAGGCGTGGTCTCAATCACGTTAAGAACATTTGTACAAAAACTGTGGTCGTTGGAGTTGTCATGGGATACGGAATTATCAAATTACTTAAAAACTGAATGGGAAGTAGTGAATTAGCAAATGTCGAATCAATCGTTATCCCAAGACGAGTTGCTTGTGACAAACCCGTAGAGTTGCAATTGTTAGGATTTTGTGATGCGAGTTCAATCGCTTATGGTTGCGTAATTTACTTGAGATCCAAATCCGCATCAGGAGATATAACGGTACGGTTAATTTGGTCTAAAGGAAGGTTAGCTCCATTACAAAAACGAGATAAACCGAAACTTACGTTACCGCGGTTGGAATTAAACGGGGCAGTTTTACTGGCGGAAAATATACATTTTGTCTTAAACGAATTAAAACTGAGAATTAATTCAGTCATTTGCTACTGCGATTCAACAATCGTGTTGTCGTGGATAAAAAAATCGTCGGAATCATTTAAACGATACGTAGCTAACAGAATTAGAATTATTCAGAACTCCTCGCATGAATTAGTTTGGCGACATGTGAGTTCTCGCGAAAATTCATAAGTAGAGGCATGGCTGCAAGGGATGTTATGTCTTCATATTGGTTAGAGGGGCCGCCATGGTCAAAACAGTGTCTAGAAGAATGGCCAAAATTTTCTACCCTACAAAAAGACAGAAACTGATTTAGCGGAATTGCAAAAACAAGAAAACTACTGTGTGCTTAAACGGTGACGATTTTATTTTTGATAAGTTTTCTAGTTTTAAAAAACTTGTACGTGTGGTTACGTGGTGTTTGAGATTTCTCCATAACGCAAATTTAAAATTTAATAAAAATCTCAAAAGCACATTGATGCCTGAAAAAATAAATGCGGGGACAATTGTATTAATAAAATTAGTTCAGCAAAATGAATTTTCGGTCAAATTAAACACATTGCGGTAGGGCCTAATGCTGAAACGAGATTCTAAAATTTTAGCTTTGAATCCTTTTTTGGGTCAAGGGGGGTTATTAAGGGTTGGAAGTCGTTTGCGGAAGGGAAACTTAGCTTATAATAAAAAACACTCCATAACAATACCAAAAAATCACATTCTTTCGGAATTAATTATTAGAGACGCCCATTTACGTAATTTACATGCCGGAGCTCAATTTCTACTGGGGTTAATTAGAGTGGAATACTGGCCGGTATCTGGATTACAGGCGATAAAACGTGCGATTGGAAGGTGTACGGTTTGTATTAGATTCAATCCGATCAAAATAAAACAAATGATGGGTGATTTGCCCTCTACGCGAATAAATCCTGCCTGTCCCTTTCAATATACGAACATTGATTATTGCGGTCCATTCAAAGTTAAGGAACGCGAATATCATAATCGCAGACGTACAAAAACGTACGTATGCATTTTCATATGTCAAGTGAGCAAAGCGGTTCATTTTGAAATAGCATCTGATTTGTCGGCCAACGCGTTTTTGAAATGTTTTAAAAGATTTATACTAGTAGGCGAGGTTTATGCTCAGAGATAATCTCGGATAATGCCACTAACTTTGTAAAGGCAAATAAACATTTGGAAGAAGTCGCGTCGGTTATAAAATCTCACGAAATTTCGGAAGAATTTCAAAATTTCATTCCTAAAAGATCTCCTCATTTCGGTGGATTGCATGAGAGCGCAGTAAAGTTGTTTAAAAATCATTTTAAAAAGGTATTATACCAAGAAAAGCTTTTGTCATTGGATAATATGCAAACTGTTGTTTTCCAAATTGAGTCAATTATTAATTCCCGTCCTTTATTTCCTGCATCTGCAGATCCGGAAGATTTGGCAGTAATTACACCCGCTCATTTACTGATTGGAAGACGACTGGATGTGGTTCCTGAACCTATGATTTGTCATCAGGATACAAAATGCATGGACAATTATAACTACTTAAGAAGTTTAGTAGACATGTTTTGGAAGACGTGGTCACGAGATTATCTGACAACACTTCAATCGCGCGTAAAATGGTGTACCGTGCGGAAAAACGAATTACAAGTTGGGCAACTAGTTCTTCTCCGAGAGTAATACACCTCCGCAGTGCTGGCGAATGGGAAGAATAATCAAACTTTGTCCAGGTTCTGATGGATTGGTACGAGCAGTCCAAATTAAAACTGGCACTGGCAATACATCTCGTGCAGTTACAGAGTTATTGCCTTTGAAGATTCCATCATATGGATATCAAGAAATCCAGCCGGGGGAGGATGTTAGTAAGTGATAGCAACGCGTTATGTTCGTGGTACGATTGTTGTATGTTCGCTTTTTGATAAGACATCATTCACAATTCAGACGTTGTATGTATTTGACAGTTGCATAAAGCAAATCGAAATTAAATAGTTTTACAGTCCACTTTTTTTTTATAACAATGTGTTAATACAATTATTTATTTAAATTTTAGTTGAAAGTATTTTTTACAAAAATGAAAATATATTAAACAAAATTAAATGCTTATCTATTGTTTAAGAATAAGATACTCACTCATATCAGTTTTAGGTGACAATACAGAAAATAACTGCTTGCATGCTTTGTCGTTAATATTATTTTGGGAATAATGTTTAATTTTTGCTTTAAAGGTTTCCTGTATAAGAAATAGTAATCCTAAAACCGTATTGATTAAATAACAATTTTTAATTTGTAATACGTACCAAAAACATTTTTTTGGGTGGGAAATTGCTTTCAATCTCTGACAAAATATTAGGATAGTCTTAGGGAGATAAATTTGTACCATTATAGTGAATATCCTCCAAAATAACAGTCACCAAACTATCTCGACGCAGTTTATCTAAACATAAGTTTTTCTGTGATAATCCAAAATCGCTTTTCCTTTATTAGATTCTGTTAAAACTTCTTGTAAACTCTATAACATTACATATCAAAATTTAATTTAAACTTTTGTAATTTTATTACCTTAGACAACTTTGATCTCTTTGTGGCAGTTGAATTTTCTAATGTAGAATTACTTTCAGAACTGTTAGGTGTGTTAGGTTCATTGTTAATCAACCCATTATTTACTTTAATAGAAGAGTTTGTGATAGAATCATTATCAAAATCATGCTAGAAAATAAAATAAATTAATGTAACTAAATATGAAAAGCCTTACTTCAGTTTTCCTCCATTCAAACAACTTGGTTTGAAACCGGCTCTTACGCCAATATCGGCCATCGTGTCCTTAATATCTTCCTTCGAAAGGTAAACTAAAGATCGATATGACAAACCACAGGCTGAAAAATGACTTGGAGTTTATTTTATATATATCAACGACAAATGGTATAGGAAACGCCAATTTTCAAAAAACACTTAAATAAGTTGAAAACTTGAATATTTAAGTATTAGAAACCCTTATAAAAGTTAAAAGGAAATTGTACCTACATTAAATTATGAACATCATGTAATGATATATTTATTAGTCAATCAATAAATGGACTAAAGTGACAGTCTTTTATTTAAACCCAAGGATAAATTTGTTGTGATTAGTTCCATCAGAAAATATTTACTTTTTCTAAAACCTTATATTTTAAGAAAAATTTAAATAATTTAAAAAACTCTGCATTTAGAGGAAACTCTTATGAAAGTATAGCTTAATTTTTATGTACAATACGAAAATGCAATAATATGCTACTTTTTTGAACACTCCTTATATTTCAAGATAGTAGTACGGGTAATAACTGTAGCAAATTCCACTTTTCCAACAGATTTTTAAATTTGATGTATCATTGACTCCTACATCTTCATTTGAAATAAAAATTGCTGACGTTTCTTCTAGTGAAGTGTTTCCTCCTCCTGTAATAGATGATACAGGAAAAATAACCCTCGGCATCCATATTATAGAGCAATTGGTGGTTTCTTTGGGACATCCTTTAACAAAAGATTATTTTTACTATGTATTCACAATTATTGCAAAATGGTTATTTTAATGTATTTTTCAGTAAATGAAATGAAATGAAGCATAAAACAATAATCACAACGTAAACGTGTGAACTTCATGCGACGCACATTCTCAACCACTGCAAGAGCAAGAGTCTGTAGTACAGAAATGATAATGTTTTGATGAATAAGCTTCAAAAATAAAAGATCTACTTTTGAAAGTGAAATCAGATCCTTTAAAAATACGCTGCTACTTTTGTATTAAAAGTCGCAGAGTAAATATAAAAAACTCAACATTGTTTTGAACATGTTCACTAATTTTATATTTAATGATTATTGTAACAACAATAGACTAATCTGTTTGTAGGGGAAACCGGGCAGGTTGTCGCACGGGTTGGTTGTCACAAAGGTCAATGCTCAGCCGCTGTTACCACCTGGCACCCGTGACGAATGCCAGCCATTGTTCAAATGAATACGCGTGTGTGTAATTCTTTAAACGTGTCCTTTACAATCCTCTAGATTTTATTGACATTTTGTGATTTTGATGTCGTAAGTATTACTTTTAAACTCTGTTTATTTCTCGTTTCATTAATTTTTATCGGTATTTCAAATATTTCTCATTGATTCAATAACTTTGCATGATGTTACTAGATATAAAATTTGAGGTTAGGTTAGATTGTAGACTATCCTATTCCCGCCAAATTAAGTTTTGTCTAAAATAACAGTTCGGGGTAGGTTGTCACAAAAAATGCGGGATGGTTATCACATGTGACAACAAACCCCAGCAATTTGTTCAAGTTCTTTTCTCGTTTGTTTCAGATAAAGGATGGTCAGAAACTTTAAAAAAGACAGAACGAGGGGAAACTCCTGCAGCCGTTATGCTTGCGGCAGTAAGAAGAGTTAAAAGGGCGGGACTTTCAATTCGTGAAGCTGCTCGTGAAAATAATATCAACTATCGAACTTTGGCTAGATATTGCAAAAAATTTCTCAAGACGAAATTGAAGATGCGAATAGAGTTCTTCCTTCCATCCACGTGGGTTACTATCCAAACAGGAAAATTTTTTCTGATGAAGACGAGACAAAATTAGCTGATTATATAGTCCAAGCTTCGGAGGCTTACTATGGTTTAACGCCAAAGGAAATCAAAACTCGCTTACAGTCTTTGCATTGCCAATTCCATTCCAAGTCCTAAATCTTGGACCGAAAATAAGTGCGCTGGTGACGATTGGTTTGCTGATTTTATGAAGAGGCACAATACTCTTTCCCTAAGAAAACCTGAAGCAACCAGTTTAGCAAGAGCGACAAGCTTCAACAGAACGAATGTGAAATCTTTTTGAACGGTGCTCGGAAGACATAATTTTGAACCTCATCAAATTTGGAACATGGACGAAAGTGGGGCTACTTCGGTTCAAAGACCTGATAGGATTGTTGCTCGTAAAGGAATCAAACAAATTGGTGCATTAGTTTCTGCTGAAAGGGGTACGCTCGTAACTTTGGCTTCAGCTGTCTCTGCGACTGGAAATCATATCCCACCATTCTTTGTTTTTCCAAGAGTCAAATTTCATAAACATTTCATAGATCGTGCGCCTCCAGGTTCTGATGGAACTGCAAATAAATCTGGGTGGATGCAGGAAGGCGATTTCTACCTATTTTTACGACATTTTCATAAGCACGTGAACAGCACACCTGAGAGACCATGTCTGCTTCTTCTTTATAATCATGGTTCCCACCTCAGCGTAGAAGGGCTCAACTTTGCTAAAAGTAATGGAATCGTTATGCTAACCTTTCCCCACACTGTTCGCACAAACTGCAGCCCCTCGATCGTACTGTTTTCGGACCACTTAAGAAATATTTTAACTCAGCTTGTGACGATTGGATGCTGAACAACCCTGGAAAAACTATGACAACCTATGAGATTCCACAACTCATTGGTCGCCCATATCCACTTGCAATGACTCCATCCAATATCACATCAGGATTCCGGTGCACGGGAATATGCCCAATCAATGGTGACATTTTTACTGATTTCGATTTTGCACCAAGCAATGTCACTGACAGAGAGCTGCCTCCAAACCGGTTTCCAGAGCAGCATGAAAACCAGCTTCCAGAGCAGCTTGAAAACCAGCTTCCAGAGCAGCCTCAAAACCAGCTTCCAGAGCAGCTTGAAAACCAGCTTCCAGAGCAGCCTCAAAACCAGCTTCCAGAGGAGCCTCAACCCGGGCCTAGCAAACCACGTAAGTCACCGATTGAAGTGAGACCTTTGCCGAAAGTCACCAACAGAAACAACAGCCGAAAAGAGAAACAGCAATTTTAACAGATACGCCGGTCAAAAGAAAACTGGAAGAACAGGCTGAAAAAGCAAAGCAAAAAAATGAAGAAAAGTCTTTTAAAGGTAGGCCTACTGCAGAAAGAAATGACATGCAGAAAAACAAGAAGCGAATCACAAAGAAGAAAGACAATCAAGATTTGAGCAGCGAAGACGATGATGAAGACTGTTTTTGTATAGTTTGTTTAGAGGCGTTTTCTAACAGCAAATCAAGGGAAAATTGGATCCAGTGTGTAGAATGCAGAAATTGGGCTCATGAATTATGTACCCCGGGATGTGTTTTATACTTGTCATAACTGTGAAAGTGCAGGCGAAAGTGACTGATGAATTTTTGACTCTTAAATATTCACTTAAGTGTTTCTTTACTTAATTTACCTTACTGTTTTCAATACGTACATTTTTATTCCTTTTGTAGCCTACCTTGATTAAAGTAGTATGTATTGACAAATTTTTTGACATTTTTTCGTTCTTAATAGGTCGTATCTACAATTTTTTGAAAAATTTAAAATGTCATTTTTATCCATTTAAATAACCCGTGCCAACCAACCCCGAGTCATGTGACAACCAACCCAGGGTCGGGGTAGGTTGTCACAAAAATCGGCTCAGACAGTTTTTGTTGTTGTAAAGAACCCTTTAAAGTTATAGTCTTAAAACTTGGAAAAACAAAGTAAAGGATAAATAAACTAAAAGATAGGCTATTGACAAAAACAGTAAATGTTAACTCGGCCTCTCCAAAAAATAAAAGCAAATTTTGTGACAACCTGCCCCGGTCTCCCCTATTTACTGTGCTTTTGTTTCAAATAACACTTAAAAATGAAATTGCTATTATTTTAATATTGTAGTATTTAATGTCGTAACGATGCAATAATACATATAAACAAAATATAACATTTTTAATTTTTTAACCAAACAGTAACTTATTATTATTTTAACATGTTTCACACGCTTTTTAAATTGTAAGATTTTTCTGAGTGTGGTTGCATACATGTAGACTAATTTCTTTCATTTCGTTGATCATAACATTAAATAAGAAAACTTAAAAATTGTATTAATTCTTAGTAATCTGACTGGTGTTCAGGGGAAAAAGAAAATGAAGTTTACAGTACACGAGTTGCTGCTACAATTGCAAATAATGATTCAAAGTTACGATAAATATTGATCTCATAAACAAACGCATTAAAAGTAAATGATACGCATTAAAACAAAAACAAAACTTACCTTTCAAATTATATGTTGTAATGGTAATTTCAACAATCTTCTTTTCAAAGCATTATTTTGTTCATTACACGCAAATGTTCTGTTTTAATATTTTGCTTACTTACTCTTTTAATTAGTTGTTGGCCTATTATCACATTTGTTAGTTTCAATTGCTTTCGTCTTCATCGTTACTAGTTAGACACTATGCATATCGATTATGATGTCTTGCTAACACGGAAATTATACCGACAAAACTTTTATACGCCATTTTTGCAATCTAGGAGCTATTGTAAATATTATATTACCCGTCGATTACAGGGTGGAAACAAAAGAGAATTTTTATTTCTTGAGTTTTAAATATATTAGAACCTTTTAAAGAAATGGTTGTATACACTTTGAAAAAAAAATATCAAGATTGCCTTACATCGTCTTCCTAGTAATTCAAAATATTTGTAATAATAATTAACTTTCAACAAAGAGGTCTCGTTATTGACAATATTTATTTTATTGACCACACACATTAACATATTCTTTATGTATTTCTAACAGTTTAAACAAAAAGGACACAATACTCCATATCGTAATCGATATGTTAAAAAAAAACCTTTGAATAAAAAAAAGTCATACAATTTCAAAACTCGATAATCACACATCGAAAAATGAATTGTTCTAAAAGCTTCTGTAAATATACATTTGGTTGAAAAGGAAATATGTACTTTCTTTCAACGCGACCTTATAGCCAAAATGAAATCAATTCGTCAGTATTATTTAATGAAAACAACAAATATTTGCTGAAAAGTAACTGAACTCATAAAGGAAAAAGTCAATATGATGCAGATAATTAAAATTAAATTTAGTAAATTAAGAAATTAGCAATTCTTAGTCACTTTTACTGAAAGTAGTTTCACCATCCAACAAAGTTTCTAAAACTTCATTAAGAATTTATCGCAATCTCACAATCTATTGCACTTATATTCAAAATTACACTTTTCTTGTGTTCCCAAACTCAATTGTCAATTCAATGGAATTAAGGTTACAATGTTGCATTTAATCAAATATTGATATATTTTGTTTTGTTTGTTTTGTTTTTGTTTTGTTTTATTCATGCCATTAATATCTACAGGTACTTTACAATCGTCAAAAAAAAAATAATGTATAATAGTTTTAAAAATCATAATTAAAAAATTCTGTGAGCGAAAAGGGCTTTACAAAGTTTATTTACATCATACCATAGTACAATTAAATTTCTGATCATCCAGGTAAAACACCTGCATTCACAAAAAAAACGATCGTACGCTCAGAGTAAGACAAACCCCATACTCTTCTGAATATGCCAACACTTGACCGAGAGTTCAATGTTTTATTTAAGTACTAGCTGACCCCAGGCCCCTAGGAGCCTCACGAACGAAGTAACACGGTTCCCTCAAGTGCGTTACCTATCCTACCAATGCAACAGCACGCCGCGGTATACTGAACACTGACCCAGTACTGAGTATGCTTGTCTGAAATTATATTTTTCTTATCACCTCGGTCCGTAAATAAGCGAGTTGTGGTTAAATTATGGCTCAATTTGTTTGTATGGACTATTTTTAACGTTTTTTTGGCTCGACTGCATAATGAAACCAAGTTTATTTAATGTATGAATGTAAGCTTTCGCGGCTGTTGTCACTAAGATTATTGTCTTCCGGGTTGAGCAGTGTTTGTCCTTCCTTCCTACGTTCTCTGCTTGACGTTTCGCTAACCATGCTGTTAGCTTCTTCAGAAGTTACTCTAAAGACTGATATTGTTGTCTTCTGCTCTCGTTATATACCTATGTTCCGTTACGGTTGGTAGAGGTCGATCAGTGACGGGTGGTTGGGTTTCGATGATTGGTTGATCTTCTGTTTGGTATCGACTAATTTTGTGGCGACATTTGTTTTCTTTGTTTTGTGAAGCGTTAGTTTCCACGTGTTGCTTAATCGGAGAACGGAGATTTCTACGAACAAAAATCAGGTGCAGCCATGGGATCACCATTATCACCGGTTATTACGAATATCTTTATGGAAGCATTCGAGGAAGAAGCCATTCAATCCAGCGAACAGAAACCGAAATGCTGGTACAGATACGTGGACGATACCTTTGTCATATGGCCTCATGGGAAACAAGCACTTACTGTATTTCTTAACCACCTCAACACTCAGCACGAAAGATCAAGTTTACCATGGAGACAGAAGAGAATAAGGAGCTTCCCTTCCTGGATGTTCCAATTGAAACGAGGGATAACAACAAGTTGGCTCATAGTGTATATCGTAAAAAGACACAGAAAAGAAATAAGAGCCGCCTGTCGCAGGAAACTGAAAAAGAGAAGGAACAGGTCACCACCTACGCTCGTTTGCCATTCATTGCTAGAGTAACTGACAAATTAAGAAAATCATTGGAGAAGAAGATTATCGGTGTCAGGTTTGGAACGGTTAGAAAAAATCCAGCAACTACTACCTTCTAATAAAGATAACCTGCCGAAACTCTCAAAACAAAGGGTCTACCAAATTGATTGTTCATGTGGAAAGGTCTACATTGGTCAAAACCGGACGCAACATAAAATGTAGATTAAAAGAACATCACCGAGATGCCAGTCCAGAGCGGTAGATAAATCAGCAATCGCAGAACATCTACACGAAAATGGAAAACACATCATCAACTTCGAGGAAGCTAAAGTTCTATCAAGGACTAACAACTACTATCCAAGGATAATCAGAAAATCCTTAGAAATTATGAAAAATAAAAACAACTTCAATCGAGAAGACGGTTACCGATTAAGCAACACGTGGAAACTAATGCTTCACAACAAAAAAAAACAAATGTCGCCACAAAATTAGTCGATACCAAACAGAAAATCAACCAACCATCAAAACCCAACCACCCGTCACTGATCGACCTCTACCAAACGTAACGGAACATAGGTATATAACGAGGAGCAGAAGACAACAATATCAGTCTTTAGAGTAACTTCTAAAGTAGCACAGCATGGTTAGCGAAACGATAAGCAGAGAACGTAGGAAGGAAGGACGAACATGGCTCAACCCGGAAGATAATAATCTTAAAGTTTATTTAGAACAGATAGATGCTTTGGTTCGCAAAAACGCTCGCCAGTCACGCGTGTGAGTCACCAAGTTTGTGTGTAAAACCAATTTTTTGGGTGGAATTGAACCCTCTACAACTAAGCCATTCGAAAATTTTTAAAATTACGATTCTCTTTGTTTTTGAACCATATTTCTAGCACAAACAGATAATTATGGAATAATAAGATTTTGTTAGATATTACGTTTTAAAAGATTTCAAAGCTGAATGGTTCGTGAAAGCCGCTCACGACCTATGTTTAATTTAGGAAATTAAACAGATCATAATTATATGTAATTTCATAATATAATTTAATTGATTACAAAGAGAAGGTAAAAATAGCGTCCCACATTAACCAATATAGATACAATTACAAACCACCGTAGTAAGGAATAAAACTGGAACAGTAAACAAGTCAGCAATATTAAGTGCAAACTTGTAATACTAACAATTCCAGCAATTGTTAAACACCTTAAGTAAATAGGATTAATATAAATTGTAAAGTATGGAAATAATTGTTTTATACGTTCATAGTGTTTTACTCAAACTCAAACTCTCAGTGGCGTAAACAACCCAACCCACCAAATGCTAAACCATTCAAAATTTGCAAAATTACGATTGTTATGTTTTTTATTCAGTGTTTTTGCATAATACGATTCCGAGTTATAAAAATGTAAAATTACAGTATTTCTTATTGACAATGTAAAATTGCTTAAAAAAAATTTAAAAAAAGAAAAATTATGTGACAGGGGCACAAAACGAAGTTTTTCTTAAATAAACTCTTTCTTTATTGATTATAATTTAGAAATTATGGCCGTTTTAGTTTTTGATTGAAATTTTTTCGGAAAAGTTTTTCGCTTATAACTTTTGAAAACACGCAAGGTCAAAAAAACTGGAAACAGCCAAAAATGTTTATTTCTTTATCCGCGTAAGATTCTTTTTGAATTTTAAAATCGATCCAAAAATACACGAGTTGTGGTCAAATTAATGCTTAATTTTGTTTGAAATTTTTGTTGACTATTTTTAACGTTTTTTTTAACCTCGAAGATGCCTTCGTACAAAAAAATCTAAAGCAAAAAATAAAGACACATCTTTTGTAAACTCGAAACTTTTTTCGAAACGACGATATCCCGAGCCGTTTTAATGTGAGACGAATTTGAAAAAAGGTCAATTTTTGCATCGAATCTGTTCCTAGCAACGTGAACAGAGAAGCGAGGTGATAAGAAAAATATGTAAAGAAAAATATAAGTTAAGATTGTGGGTTTCTTGTTTTAACCCAAATCATCGACGTCCTTGGTTTTACATATGTAATTAATATATGTTTTAATTAAATGTAATTTTGAGTAGGTGTACTCAATGTATCTAGCACTGTCCTGAAGCAGCATCCATCTTTGAACCCGTAACGCTGCTAACCACTATAAAAAGAGTTTGATTTCTTCACAACTTTTATATAAAAGATTCAGTACTGTTACACTCGCCACCAGGTACGAATAAATATATATTAAAAAATTAGTGGATTAATAATACAGATTTTCACCTATTTATACTTATGTTTGACTTTACTTAACTGTACCATTGACTTTTTCTTATCTAATTTGACACACCTAACCAAATTTAAGAATTCAAGAAATTTAAACTGAAAGAAGTTTATTTAATGCTTGATTATCACTGTCAAGTAAAGTTGCAACTCAGCGTGATTCACACTAATTTGCGCAAAAATAATTAAAATGGTTTTCTATCGGAATGGCATTTGATTAGAGGCCGAAGGAATTAAATCGAAATTGGAATTAATATTCTCTTTTGTCGAAGAGGAAAATGTACAGTACAATACCTGTACAAATGCTGCCTGGATCGGTAACAATATTTCTTAAGTTATAGAAACCGAAAATATATACGAAAACGCATCCTTCGTAGATTGGTTTACTATTGTTTCTTATGAAAATGTCAAAGCGTTTCGGATTAGAAGAATTACAGTGTTATTCAGTGATATTATAAAGAATTCTCTAGATAATGAAGTAAGAGTTGGGAAAAAAATTCTTTGAGATGTGAGTAGCAGTTTTATAAGTTCGTAAACCATGAAATGGGGAACAGATGTGGAACAGAAAATTTAAACATATCATTTAAAACAATGGTTTAAAGAAGTATTTCTGAAATTTGGCCAGTGCCTATTTGTTGAATGCATGGCATAGGTACTCAACATCCTCAACATCCGTAACAACAAAGGTATTCACATAAATGTACCAGCGGAAATGGTACATATGAAGCGTGTTTGTGATTTATCAAATTCAAATTAAAACTAATTTAAATTATATACAGTTTTATATGAATTAAGGTTCACGGCCGGAGTCATTATTGGAACAAAAACGTCTTCGAGATTGGACAGTGTCGAAAAGTGTAACCGTAGTTCTCAACGTTTTGCCATCTATCGTAAGTGACTTCATCAGAACATGGCAGAAACTTGAAAGGAAACAAAAGAAAGTTCAAGGTGGACAACCAAAAGTCAGGTAACCAACTTGTCGGCCAAGCAAGTACTTCTAGACTCCGTATAAGTAGAAGAGACAGCGTCATCGGATCATTAACTTCGACGCTTGATTTATTCAAAATGAGAGGAGGAAGTGGGTTTAACAATGGGAATCCACATAAAGTGAAAGTTCGAAATCACGCTTCGCGATTTGAAATTGATTGAATGCTTAATCATTTCAATACTCTAAGCTTGCTATTCGGATCAGTAGCCTTGTGAATGTAAGGGATAAAGGCTGAAATTGTTTCTAAAGTGGTAGAAGTAATCTCTTTTAAACTTTAAGGCGAGAATGGGAGTAACGTTTTTTGGATAACTTGTTGGCTATAACCGTTTTGCAATGAGAGTATTCGTTAGATGACGCAATTCCAAATTGAGATTGTCGTGTCGGCATATAGAAAATGCTCAAGAAACTAGAGATTCAACAACAGACGTTTATGAGCAGGATGGTCGTGCCATGTATGTATCTGTCAGTATGAGTGGGTTTGTGATACACCGAATGACCTAATTCACCGTTGGGTTTCTAGGGCACAAATACGTTAAGGAAAAAAAGACGATGATTTTCTTCAATTTCCGTAGTAAACTTGATGATAGTATGTTGATTATTAAGATGGTCAAGAAAACGTATCTAAAAAAAGGCGACCATGTCAAATGATGAATGAATCGTCAACATACTTAAACCATACTTTTGGTTTCAACCCAAAGTTTCCAACGCAACGGTTTCAAAGGCTCCATTAAAATGTTGGCGACAACAGAAGATAAAAAGGATCCCGTAGCAGCACCCCAAACCTGTTTGTAAAAGTTATTTAGGAATTGAAAACAATTTGACAAAAGACACTTTTGTATGAGTGATATCAATCCTTCACCTTTACCACATTGAAATAATATTTGTTCGATAATTGCGAGAGAATCTTTGATAAAACTTTTGTAAACAATGAAGTAACATCGAAACTAACAAGGAGCTCATCAGAAGGATATAAGATGTAGGTATAGAGGACAAGATGTAGGATATACGGTACAAATTATTCAGAAAACGCAAGAAAATCAACAAAATATTTATTTTCGTATAAGTTTAATAAAAAAAACAAAAAAGTTTATTCAAATAAAAAAAAACAAAAAATATGTATACCTACATATTATAAATTACATTGCATGAAAATAATGTTTTATGCATTGTTGTTTTTGCCATTCATTTCAGTTTTTGTTAGAAAGGTTCTGCAATGAAATTTTTTGTGAGAGCATATATTTTCTGAAGACCATACTATACCGAAATGACTAGATGATATCTTTGAGGAATCAATGTGATTCTATTAAAAATTAAATAAACAGTTCTGAAAGTGATGCTGAAGCTACATACCATCAGCAGAAAAGCTTCTAACACTTATACTGGATATCCAGAAACTCTTCTTGCCAAATGGAAACTACATGTACTAGAGGTTACTTTATGTCGTTTTAACTCAAATTTACCTTAATCCAAAATGTTTCGTAAGTGAGCTACAGCCTTATTGAAGAAGACATCTTGATATGAGTTTTTTTAATCATTCAGAAATGCTGTTAAAATTAGGCAGTCTTTAGGGAAAAGAATGAATATTGACACAAATGGTGGTCGTCATTTATAGCTCAGGTTGTAAACTTAATTATCTTATTCATGTTGTTAATTATCTGTATTTTTGTTTTTTATTTTTAATGTTAATTGTTGATTTATAACCTTCACGAACTTAATTCTTACGACTTTTATTATCAGTATCTGTGGATTTTGTTAATTTCTTAAAGCCAACTTGATAATACAGATACAATTTTATAATACAACATGATATCATGTTAGAAACAACAAAAGGTTTAATTTTATTTTTCTCGAAAACGGTTCATGATATAAATTTCAAAGAACACAACATTTTTTTATAAAAATTATCTTGAATTTCTCAAATTTGGTGTAATATAAAAAAAAGTAGAAAAATAAAACATTTTTAATAAAATAACTTGTTGGTCTCCCTCTTCTGATTTACTTGTGATGGTTTTAAAAAAACATTAATTACAAGTGAATGACGGGTTTGTAATCGTTTATTGATTATACAAAGTTTGAAATTTTTTCAGTAACGGCATTTTTAGAATGATTTAAAGAAACTCATATAATGATGTTTCTTCAAAGCTCAGTTAGGAAGCATTTTTCGGATTAAGGTAATTTGAGTTAAATCGACATAAACTAATCTCTAGTACCTGTAGTTTCCGTTTGGCAGTAGATACTCTAGACACCCTGTATATGCGTTGAAGGCAGTAACAGCTTTATTGTGCGTAATGGTATGTGGAGCTTCATCATCACTTTCAGAACTGTTTGCTTGATTTTTTAATAGAATAATTGATTTCCTCAAAGATATCATCATCAGTTAAAAAACTTCGGTTTCATTATCCCGGTAAGTCATTTATCAATGTCTTTCTTTGAGTTGTATACCTGTCTGTGAGATTTTATTATCAAATCTATTAAACTTATTCTACTATGATACGAAAATTTGATCTTCTTCTTCTTGGATAAAAGCGATAATGGAATGATGTCATCTTCATCATCAGAAAATTGCACATGAGGGTTTAGTAACACGGTTTTCATATTTTCATATTTTTTCTTATAATCTCATCACTTATGCTTTTTCAAAAGAATACCCAATATCTTTCAGAGTTGATTTTTTCAATGTTGAAAAGATATCCATCTAAGAATCCACGATTGCTCTAAGCAATTTTTTTGATAAAACAGTCCAATGGCTTGAATTTTGAATTATTGATTAAATCAACGGTGTACAATATGAGGGCATGTACATAACGGTAATTAGACCAATATCCTGACTACGTATTGTTTAGCAATAAAAGTGCTTTTTTGTAGTAAATCTAGTTGCTTCAGGTTTTTCTTAACTAGCGGCGCAAATTCTGTTGTGAACCACTCACGAAAGATATCTTTTGTAATCCAACCTTTTTTCTGCCCTTTGTAACAAACCGGGATAAAATGATTTCCAAAGGCTCTATGTTTGGCAGCTTTTGCAATTACAAGGGTTTGAGTTTGTAACTTCCCGTAGCATTGTCGCATAGTATGAAAGTTATTCTTTCTTTGGAAACATCTGCGTTATAAGTCTGATAGAGGTCAAAGTCCATTACTCTTATTTTCCCTGACAGATTAAGAAGCTAACTCAGTCAGATTTTCAAACAAGCTCGGACTGGCTTCAAATTCCCAATGCTACAGCTTTTGGCATAGAGCGAATACTTTGTCCAGATTAAAGAGGAGATTACTTTGGAAATTTTTATCTACTTACTACACGTTGCTTAAAAACGACACAACCTATATAAAAGTTAACAGAGCTACTGACGTCGATCAGTCGCGGCGCAGCGGCGCTCACATACTGAATGTAAAAATCCCGTTTGGTAATTGTGGAAATGCGCAAGTTTCCGAATTTACATTGAGGTGTCCGGATAGCTGAGGAGAGTCTGGATTATTGACTGCGCGAACCGAGTGCCCGGATTACTGGATGTCCAAATTAAAGTGTGAGTGGATTAAAGAGGTTGCACTGTATTTTTAACCAAGTTACACAGTAAACTTGAACTGTGGTTATCATTTCATAACGTAATACAGTAAAAGATAGCTCTAAGACAATTACCCAAAAGACACTTGCCGGGAACATAATTTTCCGAAAAAAAAAATTACTGGATACATAATTGTCCGAATTCGAATTTAAAGATGTCGAAAAAGATTTGAAAGTTAATTACGGCATCTAGTGATATTTAATAATTTAGTTGCAATAAACAAAAACATTTTGAAAACAGCTTTACGGAACATTACAGATTAGTGTAGGTATATGACAATCAGGTTGGATACCAATCTGAAACTTTAAATGTGTATGTTATAGGAAGTGAGCAATTTCTTTAAACTATTGTTACGATTTATTTGCAATCAATAAAATAAAAGTATCGCAGTGCTAGATAACCCCCGTGGGAACTCTTAATTAGTCGGAAGTGGTCGTAGGTGGATTGAAAATCATTCACAAAGAAGGCTCTACACTGCTCGGAAAATGTATAAGGCGCACCTAGGATTCTGTAAGAGAAATATCTAGAGCCACTAGGTACTCGTAGATACAAAAAAAAAATAAACCATATGTGCCTAGAAATCAGTATATTGTGTTAGCGACTAGACTTCAATTTACACATCGAGACACACATAACCATACCAATAGACAATATCAAATAAAATCAATAGCATATAGTTTCAGATACTAATCATTCACGAGCGAATTCCCAAACTAATATAAATTCGAGGCATAAACGCCCCCAAATAGGTTAGCTGATTAGACAGTCGCGAACCCCGATGAATCCTTACACGTAATTCACACGACAAACTCTTGTTCAAAAGATACTTAAATCAATTACGACGAGTACCGGACCGTGGTCGATTATTTAAATGAGTTCAAAACGCACCTAAATGATTGTACTGAAAGAATCCTTTAAGTTTACATAAGAATAAGAATAAGCGCAACAAAAGATACGTTGTTAAACTTTCAACCACGATACAAATACATATGACGCGATAAAATTAATTAATGACATGCATAAAGAAATAACTTAGCTCGTGTAACTAGGAAGTCTTCCGGGTTCGACAGTTAATCGCTAAAGATAACAGCTCTCGTATCCAAATCCAGTATCTCAGTATCCACGAAGAGAAGAAACTAAAATGGACTCCACTGATAACAGTTGCTGGGCTGCACCAATGAGTAGATAACCGGCTTATCTTGAGTGGTAGCCCTGACTCGACGATGGCCTCCAAGAAAGTTGATTAACCATATAAGTATAGTTAACTTTGTAATTAGTTTACTAAAGTTTTCCAGTAAATTCCTATGGTAGTGTGATGCTCACTTTGATAGGTTATAATTTTTGGATTATTAATATTGCCATTATAACCCTAATTCAATATTCGGCGACAAATTACCACGGAGTATGTCAATCGAACGTCCACAACGAAAGGAAACACCAAAAAAAAAGGTGCCTAGAATTAGAACAAATATTTCACTAAAACAAAGAAAAGTAAAAGAAAGAAAGCTACTTACACTGGTATCGTAAGCGAAGGTTTATTTCCTAATTAGAGAATGGGACAATTTTACTTCACTCGCTATTATTAAGCACGTGTCCAATTGTTGAACTTTTAGACAGCATTTTCGAAGCACACCCTTTCACAACGACGATTTAATAGGAAAAGAGCGTATCATTTTGCAAATCCACGAGGTGTCAATTTTAGAATGCACAGATGCCCGATCGAACGGCAACTCTAAGCAGGTAAAATCCCCAAACGACACAATATAAGAGTGCATACTCGACGCATTAGCGTAAACACGACAGCTTATACTGTAGGGAGAAAATTTGTTAATAAACCAATTATTTATGGAATAATCTCGTCAGAATATTTTCAAATCAATAAAGTATCTGGTTATACCGGAAGTCATAACATATCCATTAATTTAAATAAAACAAACACAAAATTTCTGAAGAAAAATTATTAACATATCACAAGTCAAAATAAATTATTTGTTAGACAGATGACATTTTTAATACTTTGACAAATGTTGGAAATACAAATACACCCATTTCTTATGATATGCTGTCGTTTTTGAACTAAATGTTTTTATGGAATTGTTAGTAATCTCCGTAAAAATAAGTATGTTGAATTGCAAATGTAATTTAATACTGTTTTACCGGGTGTTTAGAAAACTAGGGCAAAATACCAAAAACTTAAAAGTCCAAATATTTAATTTTTTTTTAATTTAAGCTTTTAAAACAACATTCACATTTGCATTGCATCTCAATAATCACCTTTTATTAACAAGACGAATTCATAAAAGCAAAGCATTTTTTTTTTTGGACATATGATATACCAATAATTTCTTCTTCAGAATGTAGTAAGATATTCAAAAGGTAAAAATTATGGAACACTTCAGAATTGTACTATCGCTTTATATACTGTGAATTGTATATAGCGAGGTTTTCTTTTCAACTGAACATAGGAAATGCAGTACAACTAGTTTGCCATTGATTGACAAGGAATTTTAAAAAAACTGAACATAGGGATATGAATGAATAGCCTGTGTCCGATTTATGTCAATCATTAAATATATTAAAGTTTTGACGAATTCTTCCTTTGACATAGTCCAAGATTCGTCGCAATAAAACAAATTTTGTCAAACATTTTAATGTACTCAATTATTGACATACATCAGCCAATAGTTTGCTCATTAGAATGCTTTTCTAGAAATATTTACATTTTGCATTTCCTATGTTTTTGTAAAAAATCTCACTGCAGCTGACAGAATAAGATTAATTACAATTTACTATTTTTAATGGATCAGAAAAGTCAATAAAATGTTGATAAAATTTTCAATTTGAAAGCTTAACTCAAAACTACTAATGCAATTTTAATGAACCGTGGGGTTTAGACGTTTTTTATAAAACCGGGTATTAAATTTTGAGTAGCCGCATTTTGTTCAATTTTGATGTAACATTACAACATTACAATATTACTCGGTGGTTTTTGCGATGAGAATTGCAAATTCGTTTCTCATTTTTGTGGTTAATTACAGGAAACGCCACTTACTGCACTTTTTTTAATTTAAAATGTCCTAATTTTTTGTGCCTTTCTTTATGATATTTTTTATTTGAATATTTTATACTCCAACTACTTGTCCCAAAAAGGTATACTTAATAAATGTCGCTAAGAGTAACAGTTTCTGAGATAATTGGATTTTGGTTTATCTTTAATTAAATAGACAAATTTGTCATTACCTTCCATAACACCTTATCTAGGTTTAGGACTGGTCAAAATTAATAATTGAACGTGTTGAACATTTATTGTGAAACACAACCACTTAAGTTAAGCTTATCTTCTTTTCTTTTATCTTCTGGTCACTTGCTTTTATATTATATCGGTTGTTGCTCTTTGTCTTTTAACTTATAATTGTTGTTTACCCAAGCTGACTTTTAAACACGGTCAATTTATTAATTTGGACCGGTCTCCACTGTGCAAATAATAACTATTAAGAAAATTATCCAAGAAAACTAATACAAAATAATAACTTTGACGTTCTGTATTTTGAAACTACAATATTATTTCTAAATAGCAGCCACTTCAAAATTTGCTGCAACTGACTGGTATATGGAGGCGGTCGTTATTGTAAAACTTCGATTCTTTCTGCACCACTTTCATTGTTCGAATCACAACCTTCACTATAGTCTAATTCACTGATTATATCTGAATATTAAAATTGGGGCTGGTCAAAATAACACAATCAATAGATGCATAATACAGGAAAAACTGAGCTGGTGGCACTTCGTCTTCTTCATCAAAATCTTCTGCAGGACCTTTCCTAGACCCTTGCTTTTGCAAAACATTTAGCAATTGTAATAATGAAACGTTTCTCCATGCTACTGATATCTTTTAGCATCTTCAAAGGGACGTTTGGTATTTGTGAATGTTAGCAGCCTTTGATTAAAAACTTCCTTGTAGGTCATCTTAAAGTTTTGGATAATTCCTAGATCCAGTGTGGCTGGCAATGGGATGTGGTGTTCGGGGGTAGAAAACAATGTTTACATTTTCAAGAGCCGCTTTAGGATGAGACGTGGCATTATCTAGAAATAATAGACTATTTTTCTTTTTTTCATTTTTTCATCAAACTTTTAGCCAGGAAGTCATAATTCTACTGTCATCCAAGCTTTTATTAGATACCCATTCTAAGGGTAATTTGTTGATATGAGAGCCTTTAAATCATCTTGGGTGTTTACTTTTTCAATGATTAACGGATTTCCTTATCACTTCCATATATTTGTACAAAATAAAATTATCAATTTTTTTTGCAGATTTTTTACCACTACATTTATCGCTTCAGAAAAGAAAACGTTTTGTTTGGCATCGCAAGGTAAGAAAGTCCGGTCTCGTCAGCATTGTACATTTTTGGGTGAATACTTTCATTATTACTGACAGCTTTGCTTTCCAAGCTTCAACAGTGTCCAGGTTAATACTGGCTGACTCCTCAAATTGTTTTAAAGGTTATGTTATGTCTTTGACAAAAATTTTCAAGCCACCCATTTGAAGCTTTAAAATCAGTCATTTTTAAATTTTTTTCACCTCCAATGCTTCTTTATTAAAGGTCCAGATATAGGGGATATTTTTTTATTCCTAGTTTACAAAACCAATTGTAAACTACTCGGTCTTTATCTAAACCTTCTAGAAAATTCTTCTTCTCTGCTCTGTATTGGAACCTTAAATTGCTTTTTAAATCACATTTGTTTTTAAAATTTCGTTAACTTGTGTTTTTTCTAGCACTGGTATTGAACTTATCACTTACCACAATTATATAAATTTTCTTTAAGAGACAAACGTTTTTTTTAGCGACATTTTCTGTACGAGCAATACGTAACTGAACGAAGCAGCATGA